>FJUX01000067.1:21577-58698 GCA_900074905.1 Rhynchosporium agropyri | reverse complement strand
GAGTCTATAAATCTTCTACTTAGAAGATAAGCTTAGCAGTTATAGCAGAGTACGACTTAGAAGTCGAACAGTTTAATATAGTAATAGTATTCTTATATAGTGAAGCCGACACCTAGATATACGTTAAATTGCCGCTATTTTATAGATAATTTAGATATAGACTCATAGATAAGGAATATATACTCTTACTAAAGGCTCTATATAGCCTAAAGTAGTTACTACGTCTCTAGCAAGAGACCTTACGTAAGGAGTTCGGTATTATCGACTTTATACTTTTATAAACCGATAATTACGTGTATATTAACTAAGAAACAAGAATAATTATCGTTACTTATATCGACGATTTTCTACTTATCTTAAAGGCTAGACTAGCTCTTAAAGAGCTTAAGAAGAAGATTCTCACTATATTTAATATTCTACTAGCTAGACTAGCTAAATACTTCCTTAGCGTCAGAATTATACGTGATAGAGAGAAGAAGACGATTTCTCTTTACTAAGATGCGTATATCGATAAGATATTAGATCGATTTGGAATAACTAACTATAAGAGTACTGATACGCCTTTTACTACTAGTTCAGAGGTTTTCATAGTTAAATTCAAGGGAGTAGTTACTCCATAAGAAATCAAGCTATATTAACAGCTTTACAGTAGTCTATAGTACCTAGCTTATACTCGCTAGGATATACTATACTACTATTCTATATTATCATAATTTCTAATAAATCTATTACCTTAATACCTTGCGAGCGCCAAGAGAGTACTTGCGTACCTACAAGGTACGAAGTACTATACTACGACTTACGGAGGAGACGTTTCTAATAGAGATAAGATGAAATTAAGAGGTTTCTGCGACTCTAATTAGGCCGGTAACTAAATTAATAGAGTATTATATACCGGAGTCTGTTTCTTCCTTATAGGAGGTGTTCTCTTAGCTATTTTAAAGCGATAGACTACTATAACTCTTACCTCTACAGAAGCAGAGTATATAGCTATATGCGCCTTTACTAGAGAAGYWTYATAGATACGCYAAGTACTRAAGGAGCTAGGCTATAATAAGCTAGACTCTAGGAGTATAGAGATATAGTGCGATAATCAGGGAGCTTTATCTCTATTAGAGAACCCTGAATTATACTAATGTACTAAGCATATCGATATTAAATTCTATTACTTTCGCTAGGAGGTCGCTAGAGGTTATTTAGACCCTTAGTATATACTCTCAAAAGAGAACGCGGCAGACGGTTTCACTAAACCACTTAGCCTATAAGACCTTAAGGCCTTTATAGTAATACTGAATATAACTGTTTTATACTTAGAATAAGGGGTATAGATATTAATTAGAAGGCTAACTTGTCTTAAAGGAATTACGGAACCTGTAGTTTATCTAGTTCATATGATATCGAGGCATAGTGCTAGTCTCTAGGGGTATCACTAATACGTACGTATATAATAGTATAATTGACTAATTACAGAAGAAATTAGATTACTCGTACTTATAGAAGTTACCGACTTTATAGTATCTCTACAGAGGGGTATATTGCGAGGATATGGGTCTTAGTATAGATCAGGTGACTATAGTCACGTGTATAGTCCGTGCGGATATTCCTAGATAATACCTTTAGTTAACTCTCTATAGTAATTAGTACTGCAATGTAACTAATAATATTCACACGATTACTACCTCTATACTTTACTCTGAAGATCAACGTAACCTTGCGATAGAATGATAGAGTACGGTTAGGTAGCAATCAATAGAGACATTGATACAGAATATCAAGACTTGTCTGTCCGGCAAACAAGCCAAAATGTAGACAGAAATTAGTTTCTATAGTAGTAGTCGGATCTTGAGCAAAGGCTTACACCTTGCTACGTGCTTAAATTACCGAGCCATTGTCCCTGGTGTACTTTTGAAAGCCTCTTCGAAAATTGCCAGCCCCGCTTCAAGCTCTTCATCAGTGATAGTAATAGGGGGTGCGATACGAAATATTCCACCAAATGATTTCGTACCCAGCAGATTCGCAGACAATCCAAGTTCCATCATACGATCACCCAAAGCAGCAGCCAACTCGATTCCTTGCTCTTTCGTTTCCAAGTTCGTTATAATCTCCACTCCTGCCATGAGACCACGACCTCTTACATCACCAATGCATCCATACCTTCTTTGAAGATCCTTCAATCCGGCATTCAATCTTAATCCAGCTACCCGGGATCTTTCAACAAGATTTTCCCGGATGACGACCTCGAGGACTTTGAGACCCACGGCGGCAGGTAAAGGATCATTGACATGTGTGGTGTAGAAGAGGTAACCCCTTTCGTAACAAGTCTGCTCAATTTTATTCGACGTGATCACTGCAGCAAGTGGCAAGCCATTTCCGAGGGTCTTGCTGAGCGTCAAAATGTCCGGGGTCACCTCCTCATGCTCAATTGCGAACATGGATCCACAACGTCCGACACCAGTCTGAGCTTCGTCGACAATGAGAAGCATCTCACGTTTCTCACAGTGAGCTTTCATGGCTTTGAGGTACCCCTTGGGTAGGACATGCATACCACCTGAACTGAGAATTGGTTCGATGATGACTGCTGCAAGGGAACCAACGGATTGGGTGTCGATGAGATTCCATCCATAGTTCAATTCGGTCTCCCAGTCGTAAGATCCATCTGGGTGTCTCAAGTAAGATCGGTATGCATTTGGAGATGGTAGAACCAGATTTCCAGGTACCTTTTCGAGTCAGCAGATTCTCGTTATTGTTGGAATACATGAAATTACCATTGGACCATATCCTGTACGGCCAGAATGATAAGTCGTTGCACTTGCCGCACCAGTCATACCGTGCCTGCAAGCCACGGGTATTAGTAACTACTTTTTCAAAGGTGTCCTGAGAATGAGAGTAGACATTTCTAAAGATCTTCTTGAGACATTGAAAAGAAGGGCCCAACACTAACCACGAAGCACCCAATCCAACAATCTCAAATTTGCCAGTGTATATCTTGGCCATCTTGATTGCAGCTTCGTTAGACTCCCCACCTGTGCTAAGGAACATTGCTTTATCGAGTCCGTGTGGAAGCAGACTGGTGAGCTTTTCGGCCAATTGCACAACTGGCGGGCTCAACATGCCGCTGAAAAGATGATCGAGGTGTGCGGCATGCTGAGTGATAGTTTCGACAATCTCGGGGTGGCCATGGCCGATAAGGCATGACATTTGTCCGGATGTGAAGTCTAGGATCTTTCGACCCCCAGCCGTGTAGATGTAGATGCCTCTTGCTCCGGTAATCAAACTTGGCTCAAACTTGCCACCAAATCGAACAAGGGTAGAATCAGCAGTATCCATCATTGCAGCGTTATCTATCCTAGGGTATAGATTGCCAAGTTTCAAGGCTTGCTCCTCCACCACAGGCGTTTCTTCGACATGAGAAGGCATCTTGGATGAACTTGGGAATTGTCTGCAAACGAGATTTGAGGTAGCTTTGAGTATTACAATTCCAACACCAGGCCGATGGGTAACATGAACTCAGGGCTGTCCTAAATTAACATGGCTTGAGGACAGCCATATATAGGTTTGCGATTCGGGAAACGTGTATTTAGCTTTGGACCAAGTTGGAGGAATGCCGGAAAACACTTCTCCGAAGTTACCCATTCATCGACGTCAGAGAAAGGTGACAAATTAGGGCAGACACGGTACCCCTACATACTAGAACTTTAGGGGCATAGAAACTCCATAGCTTCACCTAATTTTCATGGTAATGTTACGATATACTCATAGTTTAATACAAGGATGAATTTAAGTCACGAAACTGTTGTAGCACTTCTTATAGAGAAGATCAGCAGCTTTTGCCAGGATCGGCCACTACTCTCTGATGTCGATAGCTCATCTCACTTGTATATTCGTTTCGCTATCTTTGCTGGAGAATGGGGATTGGTACCCTTTGGAGGTTGTTTCTCCGTGACGGTTGGTATAAGCGGGAAACTTTCGGGAAAGATCAAGGGAGGAAAATGGTTACGTTCATGGAGGACTTGCATTTCAAAGGTCACAAAGAGTTTTCAGCGATAGTTTCCAGACTCTGGAAACCAATACCAATCCACTAGACATGTTAAAAGATGCTTTTCCACGGAGTCATGCAGCGTCTGCTAATAGTATTAAGCGTCGTCGTTTAATGGCACTCCCACATGACTTTCCCGAAAGTGGGGCGACTTCTATTCCCGTCCAAACTTTTCAAACTTCAATGCCCTCGATCTACCTGGTAACATATACTTAAGCATATTGGAAATATATCACACCAGTTTGTAAAGTCTCTGGCTTTCTTCGCCTAACCTGGTATATCCCAAGATGTCACAAGCGGCAGAGCACTCCTCGCAGTTGCCCGTTTCCCGACCCTACCGATCTCACAAAATTCGGGCGTGCGATACATGTCGGAGACGGAAAGTACGTTGCGATGTCGCATCCATAGGCGAAAAGTGTCAATTTTGCCGAGAGCAGGGGAAAAGTTGCCGCTACTCCACAGACGAGAAGCACACTCGTTCGAAAAGACCGGCGAATCCTGAACCTTCCTCAAGCGAACGTCAAAACAGTATATCCGAGCCGAGACGAAGTCATACAGAGTCTGAAGGTGCAAGAATCAATCATAAACTACATCCGAGTTCTCAATCCTTTGCGACAGACGGGGTTTCGCGGAATGAATATTCCAAAAATGAGGCGAGATATTTGGGGCAGAACAGACAGTCTCTACATATTATTGGCCCGGCAGTCTCATCGGATGCGCATGTCCTCGAGCAGTACATGTCTCCTAGTTCAACTGAGGGGAGGGAAAGTGATAATCCGTATGGTGTCTACTCATCAGACCCTTCGAAGCCAATTCTCTACAAGAAAGTGGCGAGAGGGAGAATTGGCTTGTCAATAAATGACATCGCTGGTGTAAAGCAGAGAGAAATATTAGAGCAGATACTCAGTCCAAATGCGTCACAAGTTCGTCAGTTGTGAGTAAGCGTCAATCATCCACATTTCGGTCATTAAGCTCATATTATCAGATACCTTGTCAATGTTCATCCTGCGTTTCCAGTCATCGACGAGACGTTACTGATTGAGGATTCTCCGAGTGGAGAGAAATTGTCTGCAGCTCTAATTTGTGAGATATATGCTAGTTCCCTCGTGTACTGGCACAAAGCACCGTTTTCTTCAGGTAGAACACGACCGGATCAACGATACGCGTGGAATCTAGCCGTACAAGCCCTAGCAGATGATTTCCTAGGGCCGGACTTGGCCACTCTTCAAGCTGCCATTGTGGAGCTAAATGGACGACCTGTCTACTCTATAATTGGCAACGTGGTCAACATTGGCCGAGCCGTAGCTCTATCTTACAGTTTGGGTGTTAATAGAAATCCATCACAATGGAACATCTCACAATGCGAGAAAGACCTACGCATAAGACTTTGGTGGGGAGTTCTTATTCATGACAGATGGTAAATATTTCTGAATTATCTCTGGCCATCGACTAAATAGGCTGTGCTTCAGGGGTAGCTTTGCTCACGGAACTCCTTCGAACATAAATTCTAGCCATTACGACGTGCCATTTCCGACAAGCCAAATGCTGGGACCGCATGGGTCGGTCTTACCTGAATCTCAAAGGTCTATGGAAAGCTTCATCGCGCTGTGTAAGTTGACTCAAATACTAGGGCAAGCACTGCCTCTAGTCTACGATCTCATTGGGAGTTCCCAGAAAGAGACCTCGAAAACAATACGACGGATCGAAGCAGACTTAGATATTTGGGAAGATGATCTGCCGGACTACCTGTCAAGTGTTGACCATTCTGATTCTGTGTCCGGAGCAAGCAGTCTACATCTCTGCTATCTATCTCTAAAAATGCTGGTCTGCAGAATCTCCTTGCACGTGAGTCTTGCCAGCGTCTTACCGAAGAAGACCTCACTAATAATACTTCAGTCTGTATCGCAGCAGGGATCGACAGAAGCCACAGAAGCTTATCGATTTCGACAAGTTGAGTCCAGGCATGCAGCCCGGACTATCGTCAACTTCGTCACTTCTCTAAATACTAGCCATCTTGCCGAGTTTTGGCTTCCCTGTGAGCGTACCCAGTCAGAAAAGATATAGAAATAATTGACACGTCTTAATCAGACACCGCATACTACCTCACGTCGGCAATTACCCTATTGCTGCGATTCGCTGTCGAGACGACTGAGGATTCCATCGCTGAAACTTGCGTTGCTAGCGTGAAGGAGTTTATTTCATGGCTTCGACGAGCAAAAGATATCCATGACTGGGATCTGGCAGACGACTGCCTCAATAATTGCGAGGGGATTATGGCCAGGATGACAGACAATGGTCGGCGTCCTCAGCACGAAGCTGTCATGCAAGTACCTCCAGCCAACTTCTTCGACACCGAACAGCCAGACTGGTTAGATGCGACATTACCGGTCTTTTATGGTCCGATGGATGGGTCTGGTCATATTCGAGACATTTGGGATATGTTTGGCTTTAATGAGCAATTTTCCGCGTGAAGTCGACGTTTCACGGCGAGCCAAATCACCTATGCGGAGGTTCGATCGTCTGCCCGTTTATATCACGACTATATTTGCTTCGACTGATTCAAAGTTATGAGAGTATTATAAGATATATACTAAAACTGTAGTCAAAGTTACAGAACTGTTTTAGCACTTGAGTTGAGGAATATTACAGAGACACAAAAGGATTCACAGATTTTACCACCGAGGTATCCTTCGCTTGATCTCTTCAACAATCACGGATTCTAGCAGCCTTGGATCTAATGAAATGTAGTAAGCAAGAAGCAGACTCTGGCAACCGTGCCGAAGATATCAGAACAGTATAGTAGATTCTCGCAGCGTTTTAAATTTCCCGCAGACAGCACGCTCATCTGGTATATGGCACTCAGCTCGTGTCGGTAGTGAGCAGGGAATCTAGTTTTATGTCCTCGATGGAAACTGATATAGTTCCCTAACCGTTGTTATCTAAACGACGATAGTATCAACATCCAAACATGATAGCTAACAATCCAGGCATCAACCTGTCCCCTTTCTCTAGTCTTCCCTCACCTTCCACCACCAGCACCAAATCGTCACCGCCCTCGCCTCGCTTAAAAAAGTCCACAACAACAAATACCCCAATAAGAGCTTTCCGCCATCCAAACCTCCCATAGTGGACGTGACGTACGGCGTAGATGGCATAACAACCATTTACTGCAAGAACCCCGGTTCCCAAGACAGCCAACACGACACCGACCGTGGATAGGGTGAGGAAGGGGGAGAACGAGCTCATACGGATGCCGGGCGGACGCGTCAGGTGTACTTTAGCAAAAGAAAGGAGGAAGCGGGGCTTGAAACGGTCGTAGCAATACGGACGGTGATGTATGAGCGGCGTTAGGTGTTGTTTTTTGCTTTCCGAGGTAATGAATTTTTTTTTTAGATGTCTATCTTTGAGCTTTTTGAGGGTTTGGATTGTTTTGTTATCTTTTTTTAAGCGAGGATATTTATCCGTGTTTTTGAAACTACCCTAGATAGACAGACTCAGCTGCGGTACATGAGAATCAGCCAGTTGCTAGAAGCAGCTCTCATCTAATACCAAATTTGACGAGATTCATCAAGGACATTACTAATAATAATAACTCAAAATCGCGGGTCTTTTTGATGACTTTACTGACGTGAGAATCTGGCATGATAAGCATAATAAATCCATGATAAGTCGCCCTAATTCATTTGAGCCAGGCGAAGCTGCCTATCTTCGTTGACTTCACGTCGTATATTGCGAAACATATCGATGATCAACGTCGTTGAATGCTAGGAAAGTATAGTTCTCGCTCATCACTATGTGTTTGGACTTCAAGCTCTTCCATCGATGAACAGGCGGGCATACCACACCTTACGTAAGAAGGATTATGTGATAAAATGCCCTAAAGCCCTTTCAGGCTGCATATGCTAAGAAAGCACACAGGCTTCTTGTATGGTCTCCAAGATAACGGCCCGTAACTATTAGCCTCGATGATTTATTCGACAAGTGCTTGCGCGTTCGGTATCATTAGAGAAAAGTGAGAGACAGTTCTGACTAAAAAAGCTTTGTCATCGTGATTGCACAAGAAACCTCCACATATAGATACACTCGTATAGCTTATAATGATCTTTCTCATGGCCCGATATTACTATAACCCTGCCTTGTAGTCTTCGTAGTCTTCCCCATCTCTTGCACTCGAAGCCAACTCCAGCGTTCCGCTCCCATCTAATTCTCCCACCACCTGCATCCAGTAACACCTCCTGTATACCCTGACTTATAAAGATGGATGTTTCGGTAGGCTTTGATCGAACATAGAAACAGAATCTAGTCAAACATGTAAGCGGCATCGGTTCAGGGCAAGCTGGGTAGTATATACTCCTTAATGAACACCTAACCCTCATCGAAACAATATCTCAATCAAATTACCACCAAAGATCAAAATGAGAGCTGCGACTGACGCAAGGCACCGATGCAATCGCCATCGAATTTCTATCGCTGTTGGAGCTAAATTTTCGGCCTTTCCCAAGATCAAACGGATACTCTGAAACCCAAAGGACACGTTTATCATCGTGCCGAGTGTGGAGGCTGTCATCGAGAAACTCTTCGCCAGGAAATATCGATTGTCGAGATCTGTGGATGGACGCTCACCATCTCGGCCCCAAGGTTCACTCAGAAACATCCAGATCAGAACCAACTGGCAGGCAATGAGTGCCGTGCAAAATGTAGAAAGTACTGTCTCCCAAAGAAGGTTGTACTTCTGGTGCTGGAAGAAGCAGACTTGACTTTCAGCGTAGTTGAGAAGATTATCGCATTGGCGACGATAGAGACTGAGCACCGTGGAGAGTGTCTCGAGTTGCAAGTCGTTTATTTCTTTCCCAATGAGTTGGTATTCGTGATTCTTGGCGTCAGGACCTGATTGTTTGTCCATCGTAGCCACGCTTACTCGATGTCGTCGGGGTATGTCCTTATACGTGAGGTTGGCTGATACGCAAGATTGGTTGACTTGATGTCTTTTGATTGATTGAGCTGAACTGGCCGAGTTGAGTGGAAGTGAAAGATAGAAAGCGGAGAAAGACGACGGATATCCTTTGCGGGTAGCTCTTCACAAAGATGGAAGTACCATGAGATTTGGTATTAGGGCAGGTGCGCTGCAGGCCAACGAGACACAGTCCATCAGCTGGACACCTCCTTCCAGACTCGGGAGTGTGGAATTGACAAGGTAGATTACGGTGCTGATTTCCGGAGGCAAAGAGCAAGGATTGGCAAAGCAATCATGTAAATCATGCTGGTAACCGCTGAATGCGCTATGCTCTCAATCCTTCCTGTGAAAAGGCTTGTTCGCAGGACGCGACTCAAATTTTCATCGCTGTAAAGGAACGCCACACTCTCTAATGTTGATATTTTGGATACCGTTGGGAAGACGAGGGTTCTAGGAACTTGAAGAAATCCCCAAATGTGGGTGGAATGCGTACTTGAGCTTTCTGTATGCAACATGAGGGCTTCTGATGGCTCGGTACGAATGAAAACGGGCACACCGCTGATTAAAGTCACGAGTGTGCCCTGGCCTTAAGACGGGGACGTCAAATCGGGCAGACACGTAGATTTCCAACGAGCTACCATCAGCGTTTTTCCAAGTCAACAAATGATGGTTCTTTCAATACTGCCATTCGCATAACGCAAATTGCAGGAGATGAGGCCTTCTCCCTCGTTTGAGCTTTGTGTGCGCTCAAGAGCAAGCAGACGAGGATATGAGAATAGAGAAAAGGACTAAGAACGAATCAACACGGGGAGGAGACAGAGATGTCTGGTCGTACGAGAACACCAAGGGATAGCCACGAAAGAATGTCATTGTGGTGTAGTAAGTGTTTGGATATTTTATCTTTGAGTAATACGTCTGGATAGATAAGAGAGAATAAAAATACATGATCGGATCATTTCCACATCAGCTCTCGTAACCTCTTCTTGTCTTCCTCGCTTCCAAAGATGGTGTCAATAGGACTTCGTGCCAAAGCACATATATCAGCTCGATTGAGCTTGAAATGCTCTGCGACGAGCTTGTACTCGTTTGAAAGTGGGCTACCAAACACACCGACATCGTCTGTCTGTTACCAATGTCAGTAATAATTTTCTTTAGGATATTGCGTCGATATAATTCGAGCAACTCTAGGAAAAAAAGTCCGTAATTTTTTGTCACCCTTCCGAGTGCAACCTGGATCTACTGTCACAATAGCCTGGCTGTCGCGTGCCACCACAGAACAGCTTCTGGGAAGGATAATCCAGCGCACCCGCGGTTTGGTATCTGCAAATCATCTTCAATCACCCACTGCCCCCTCATCAGGGCTTTGGTATTTGGGCAAGGATTGAAGCTGGAGCAAGCCGCAGCAATCTCCACCAGTCCAATGATCACTCAATTGCGTGGAAGTCCTCGCTGTTAGGTACACAATCCAACAAATGCTCTGGGCTATCCAAATGCCCGGTTAAGGCTTTCTCTTTTTCTTTTTCTCTTCTTTTTTTTCCATAAAATGACTGGAATTCAAGAAAGTAGGTGAGATTAAGAAAAGACTTACACTTAAAGCAATCGGACATCCCTTCTCCGACCACCATCCAAAATGATGATCCCCAAAACTCCCCGCAATCATCTTCGCATTCACATTACAACTCAGACAAAGTTCCAATCCCAACTTCCTTTTAACAATCTCCTCCTTAATATCGTCTGGCACATTGATCACGTGCCCGATCCTTTGCGGCATGTACTCTAACAATATCCGCAGTTCCTCCGGTGTCGATGATGCTGGCAATTCAGCAAAATGAATCGTTATGGGAAAATTTGCTTCCCGCGCGAGTTTGAATGCGGGCGCGAAGATTGATATATCGCCTATTGAGGGGTCGCCGCAGAGGTCTATACCAACGACGCCGGAAGAACGATATTTTAGGGCCAGAGAGACGACTTCGAGTGCTGTTGCAAGGGTATTACGTCGGTCGATGGAGATAATGAGGTTTGTTTTCATGGTGGTGCCGGGTGTGAGTGAGTGTGTGTTTATGCAAGTGAGGATAGTGCGGATGTAGTCGTCTTTAGTTATGTTTGCTGAAGGGATAGCGCGTGGTGTTGTGCGAAGCTCCAGGTAGACTACGCCGTCTGAGGAGAATGAGGAGAGTACTGAGTTGGTGGTTTGGATAAGGGAGTCTTGATCGTTGCAGAGCTCGTAGATATATCTTGAGAAGAGGGGAAAAAAGCTGGTGCGATGAAATATTAGTTGCTAAGAAATAAAAGAAAGCTGTCAGAGAGCATTATTGATGGATCCCAGAACTCTTCAGACAAAAGACTGATGAGATAAATATGAGGCTGGAACATTTATCTTGGGCGAAGCGAGAATTGGCCAGCTAACCTGGAAGACTCATGATCATAATTTGAACCTAGTGTTCCGACCACAGGACACTACCTGAAGTGACAAGCCAGAGTTACCTAAAGATTTGATGACTTTGTCCAAGTAAGAATTTTGAACGATGAGCTTCCCGAATTGCTTCTCCAGAGGCGCTTTGCCCTGCCTCGCTCCTCAGACACCAACACGGTTTATAGTACAAAACTCCAAAGCAACACCAAACATCATGACAAAATCAGAATACCAGGTGATGACAATAAATTGAAAATATCAACTCACGTCTCCAGATCATAATCAAACTTACCAACAGGCATCTCCACCAGAGGGTCGTCAAGCATAGTCTCCCCTCGCGCCTTCTTTTGCAACCATATCTCATGCAGACTTTCGCGGCTGATGCTACCACTTAGATGGGCATGTAACTATGATAAAATCTCAGCCTCATATTTGTCATAGCAGTCTGCCTTGCCTGAAGCATATAACTAGATAGGACTAGTGAAAGGTGCTAAAGCAGTTTTCCCGGGTTGCGGCTCGTCTTGTGCGCCACTGCACGTATCCGGGAACAGCGTGTCTTGCATGGCCAAGCGAGATAATTGACTTACTTACCTCTATCTTCGGTATTGCGACAAAATCCATTTTGCGGTGATGTTATTGTTTGATTCCGATTTCGTTGAGAATGGTCTATCGCGGTCCAGCAAATATTCTCGTATTCCCGCGTTAAGAAAAGAGTCTGTCTTCCGAGTCCCGACGGACGGGTTCCGAGTTAAAGTCAACACTTAGTGGGAGTGCTTGATTGACTCTTAGACCTGATATTGACGTTCTGGAGTTGTCGATAGGAATGTGATTACAACGTTTCGAGGGAGATATGTAGGATGGATAATTGCAGAGGACCTAGATACTGTTGCGATCAGTACTTACTCGGGGTGTGGATCTCGCGAAGAATGGGGAGATCTAGATCGCCGGTACTGGGCCGCGGCGCCAACTGTATTGGGTAGTCGTTCGTCTGATTGGTTGTTCTAGGATGACATATTCCAAATCAAGCATAGCTTACCGATACTGTAAATGCGATCTTCCGCAGCTGCGGTTCTGCATGAAATATGATGGTACGGGCCGTTCGGGCATTGGAGGAGTTGTGATAACTAACAGCGGACCTACAGTTCTGTGAAGTTGAAGTGGTTAGGACGAGTCGAGTGTTACTCCTATTCTAGGTGTCTGAAGTGTTACTATATTAAGGAAAGAAGTAGGTAAATAAAAGATTCGGGCTGGCCGCGCCATTGTGCGTGCCTGCTAGACAACCAACAGTTGGAGGAACATCTACTACTGCTTTGTACTAGGCGCTTTTGGGTACATTTGATGGCTCTTGCGCGAACAAGACAAGAAGACATAAGTACCTAGGTAGTAGTATAAGTAGCTGGCTGAAGCCAAGGTCAAGATAGGGCAAATTCGTCTTCGGCGAAACATGATCTACCTAACTACCCTCCCTACCTTACGAACCTAGGCTTGCTAGGTTGGTAATTAAAGTATGACTTTAATTCATGACTTTATATAGCATCCTGTATTGTGTTTTCGAAGTCATGAAATCATTACAAGACATTGACTAGAGTAATACTTACATGTCATCTAAGCTTTCGATGACTTTACTAGTACAAATGGTCTCAGTCGATGATTGTAAGTGAGGCCGAATATATATCGCCAAGAGCGACTTGTGCTTTGACTCTCTTTCCTTAGGTACCTACCTAGGTACCTATCTACCTTAGAACTTAGGATTGATGGCTTACAAACCCGCTCGCCCATCGTATGGTGATGGTGATCACACAGGGCACAGCTGTAAACTGAAATCCGACATCCAGGTGTCGGATTCGGGCAATTAACTCGATAGAGAAAGGGACGGGAATTAGGTTTCGCGCAAAAGGCACGTTGTGGAATGTGACAACTAGGTAGTATTGTTGAAAGCATCTTCTCCTTCTTCTAAGAAGTCTTTGAGGACATAGGGAGGATTCCGACCCCTTCATAATTCATCGCTCCGCCTTATCTTATCTTCATCACCTACGAGTCGGACCTCGATATCAAATTCAGTCCCCAATTCATGCATCTCATCTCGTCTGCCCCTTTCGTGACATTGTCAGATTGTCACCTGCACTCCGGCCCCGCACCCACCAGTTAGTTGCAGGCTGCTGAGCTTACATTACCGTACCTACAGCGCAGCCGAGCGATCCAGGCCAGGCACCTTCCGGCTTTGAGTACCTTCCTTACCTAAGCAGTCCCAGTATTTCCTTCCGGCCAATTGATCTGCCCGACTTCAACTCTATCAATCCACGTTTCCTCTCTCACCTTCGCCTCACTTTCGCCCTGTCCTGTGTTTGGTTTGTGACATTGCGTGAGCCATTCTTCATCAATCAATCAATCAATCAATCAATCAATCAATCCATCAACCGATCTTGAATATCACTGCCTGCCTGCTGTCCTGGCTACCAGAAACGCATCACGTGGCGGCAGCACCTGCAGCCAATCGCCCCAGGGAGCTCTCACCCGTTCCCGTTTTTGGCTCACCTCCGAACCCCCCTACCTAGCCTCATCTCGATTTCCGACGTCCCAAGTCACGAAAGCCTTTCAGCACATTACTACCTCACCATCAGCCCAAGTCGAACGATTCAACTTCAACCACACAATCATCTCGACCTCTCTCCCCCCCACATCGTCATCATGTCGAACGAAGTCTCCCCTGATCAGATGCAGGCGCGCATCCAACAGGCCCGTCGCGAGGCGGAGAATCTCAAGGACAGGATAAAGCGCAAGAAGGATGAGCTGGCTGATGGAACGCGTAAGTCAATCAACACCAGCCGTAGAATGCTCTGATTACGCTGCAATCCAATCGATGCCCTTCCACATGCATGGTGATCGCGACTGGGCTGACCAATACCGTACAGTGTCTGGCATCGCCCGGAGTCAACAGGAGGCCTTACCGAAGAATACAATGATGAAGACCCGAAAGACGTTGAAGGGACATCTTGCTAAGATCTACGCCATGCATTGGTCGACCGACCGGAGGCATTTGGTTTCGGCATCACAAGATGGAAAGCTCATCATCTGGGATGCATATACGACAAACAAAGTTCACGCCATTCCTTTGCGTTCATCTTGGGTCATGACCTGCGCCTACGCTCCAAGTGGAAATTACGTTGCTTGCGGTGGTCTCGACAACATCTGTTCTATCTACAATCTCAACTCGAATCGCGATGGTCCAACTCGAGTTGCACGGGAACTGTCTGGCCACTCTGGATATCTTTCCTGTTGTCGTTTCATCAATGACCGAAGTATCCTCACCTCTTCCGGCGATATGACATGTATGAAGTGGGATGTAGAGACAGGATCCAAGGTTACCGAGTTCGCAGATCATCTTGGAGATGTCATGAGCATCAGCATCAACCCAACGAATCAAAACACATTCGTATCCGGTGCTTGTGATGCATTTGCAAAATTATGGGACATTCGTGCAGGCAAGGCCGTTCAAACTTTCGCTGGACACGAGTCGGACATCAACGCCATTCAATTCTTCCCAGATGGACACTCGTTCGTCACTGGTTCGGATGATGCTACCTGTAGATTGTTCGATATTCGGGCCGATAGGGAACTTAACCAATATGGAGTACGTTTGTATTTTACTAAAATGGAATGTTTGCTAACATCTGACAGAGCGAGGCCATTCTATGTGGTATTACTTCGGTTGCTACGTCTGTATCTGGAAGGCTACTGTTCGCTGGTTATGATGATTTCGAATGCAAGGTAAGAACAGGATCCTGCATCACTCAGCTCTCGATAGTTAGTTAGAGGCTAACATTTTCACAGGTTTGGGACATTACTCGCGGAGAGAAGGTCGGATCGCTGGTTGGCCACGATAACAGGGTCAGCTGCTTGGGTGTTAGCAACGATGGCATGAGCTTGTGTACTGGATCTTGGGATTCATTGGTATGTGAATATCTTACCTGTTATACAAAGCAAAACTAATTCGGTCAAGCTCAAAATCTGGGCCATGTGAGAGAAATAAACCCGATGACTGCGGACGGTATTCCACAATCGAGTTATGCAGAGTAGCTCGAGGCTCAACAATCCCGAACCCGAACACATCTACCATAAATCCTAATTACTCGCAACCGACACATGATACCCCGCCTTGTTAATCTCTGCAACTTGGCGTATACTGGACGAAGTTACGATACCAACTCACAATTCGGCAAAGTGTGAGTTGCTGCTGAACTGTCGAACTGCTCTTAGGGAGAGTCAGTCATCCAACAGTTGGGCCGCGATCTCCGAATCTGTGCTGAATAATTCACTCTTTCCCGATATTCTTGTTCGTAGGGGTGGCGTTTGCGTTGTTCTTGCTCTTGCTCTTTTTCCCGGCGCGTCTTCTCAGCCCAGGGCTGTTCTTAGCCTAGGACTGTTTGCTGCAAGAATATCCTACAGAGATATCTGGTTTCAAGCTTTTCATCCATTCAACCCACACCACAGCCTCCGCCTTCTCTAGTTTTCTTCTCTACATGTCGTTTTCCTTGTGCTCAACTTCCAAAATCAAAAATGCTCTTGAGGGGGTCCGTCTTTGTGGGATAGTCTACTGCAGCGATGATTGGGGTGAACTTGCAGAGGCCGTCTACTTCTGTGTCAGTGTTGGTCATTCTGAGTCACCAGAAAGGCTTGCTGTATGGACAACTGGACCTCTCCTTTGTTTTGGGTATGTGTGTGATATATTATGCGGTAATGGCAATGAAGTGGTAAAGGGGAAAGATGGATGGAGAATCAGAGTAATAGGGTGGGATGAGGAATGGTATAGATGGATGGACTTCTTTCTCAAGCTGCTGTTGCTGCTGCTATTGCTTCGTCACCACAGGGCTTGGCGTCGTCTGATTTCATCAGGTCAATCAATCAATCAACCAAACAACCAATGCTTGTAAAATAATGCAAATAATTCATACAAAAATACCTGTCACATGTCTATTTGCTATTTGAATAGCGTCAGGCTCACTACAGGACTTGAAATAAGTTAAGGTGAATTTAGAATACTTTATTTAGAGAGGCCGAATATCAGTCGTAGAGCCTCAAGTGAGATGTAAGCTCACAAAGACGTACAAAAGCCAACAGCTACTTGGAGCACGCATATTCGATCAAGTTGCTACCGGTATTAGTCACCATCTCCCATCTATCCCGTACATGCAGATACCAATCCCCTCTCCCAATCAATACATGACGCCTGCCTGCCTGCAGCCTACTTGTTCTAGTGCCCAGCTGGTTATAGAAACAGGACTAAAGCTTTGACTGCGGGTGGCTTCCAAGCTGCATCACTAGACTAGACGGCCTCGTTGCAGACTTGCAATAAGGTACTTGTGAAACGCTTCGTACCGCGTTCTTGGGGGAGGAGGAATGAATGCCTTGCTTGGGTAAGCAGGAATGTGTATATGCAGGTAGGTGGGTGTTGGGCTGGAGTGTAAAGGAGGAGAAAGAGCGTGGGTTGACAGATAGTTCTTGACTTGCATGTGTCGAACGAGTGGTTTGTTCGGGATTTTATTGATAGTATTGCCAGGAGGGCGGGGATGTAGATGGGGCATTGATAGTCACACTAGATGTGCGACTAATGTAGAGAGAGCATGGGTATGCGCGCGTTCTGGCAGTCTTGTGTGGTGCGGTTGTCATGGAACCTATTTCCTTGTTGATTGTTATATGTATCAATCGACGCTCCCTGAATATTATTCGTAAAAATGTGCAGAAAGAAGTACGATATTTAAGTTTAGTGTTTGATACCGATTGGGCTTTGCCTTTTCCGTAGTAGCCTTCTTGTCTTTCTTGTGTTGAGGATCATCGTACTTAGAGTTTAACTTCTACTGGATTGGGCTGTGCCGGGGACCTTTTTGGGAGAAGGGGGGGGGGTGGCAGGGAGCTGATATAATGAATGTTGATGAAATTGACGAGTGCAGCTTTCGTGATTGCACTTTGTATGTGAGTGATGTAAAGGTTTCAAAGATGAGATGAGTGTACTCAGTAAGCACACTCTTGACAAAATCACGGCCTTGGAGAAGTAAGAGCAAGAGCACAGAGACACGGAGAAGGAAACATGAGCAGAGTTTGACGAAGTATGATGATGAGTTGACGTTGGGCAGTCAGGCCAGTCAGTCTCTCATCTCAATCTTATGAAGTACCGTAGGTAGGTAGGTAGGTACTGTACACTTTGACATATCCGACCTTTTGGATATTAATGTCCGATCCTGCTCTAGCGTTGCGACTCTGTATCGCGGATAAGATGTCCTTCGTTTCATATCATCAGACAAGACAATCAAATCTTTGGGTTCCTTAGAATAGCCAGGGTTTATTTAACAATGCCATGCAACGTGGGCAGGCAATATTTCCAGCATTACTTCGTACGAAGTATATCAATCAATGTACCCCCGTCCATCTCGATCTCAAAGAGGGTGGAAATGCCAGGAATAGCCTGAGCTGAACCCTGGACCCAGCAATGTCCTGCCCTGCAGTGGAGGGGTACTGGGAAGCCCCAGCCCCAGCCCGGGTTCAGGCACCGGTACAGGTACAGGGTTCAGACTCAGGCTCGCATGGCATACTCGTCGAGTAGCGTCGCAGTAGTGAGAGGCATAAAACTCGAAATATCGAAAGTGAAACTGCTGCATTGCGCTGTATCACCATCTTATCAACCCTCCCTCCACAAAACTCCTCTTTTTCGGTCATATCCGACCACTCAGCAACGATCCCCTACTCTTGGAAATGAGCGATCCCGATCTGTGACATCCGCCATCTCCACTTGAAGGACTCGAGGGGAGTCAGTCAGTCAGTCAGTCAGTAGTCACCGTTGTCGAACGCAACCAGGCCGTGTCATCACTCCCGCAGCATCTTCCAGAAGCATTTCACATACCCAACGACCCCTTGGCCTTGGACATCTTCCCCTTGTTTTGCTTCTTCCTCTCGCTCCTTGAACCACTCAGCTTTTTCCAATCGAAGTGCCGGATACCCTTGTCTTCGCTCTCACCACCCTCAGACTTACAACGCACCCCTCCTCTCCCGGACTTGGCCAAACTCGACATAAATAAGACCTGCAGCACCTATCGTGCAGAATGGCCTCTATAACCGCTGCACAAGAAGAATTCGATAAAATCATACTCAAAGCCTCCTCATCAGAACCAGTCACTAGCCATCCAGCAGATACAGAAGATTACAAGAACGACAAGGAGAACCTCGAGGATCAGGACGAAGAAACGACTTTCTTGCAGAAGCAGATCGACGAAAATATGCGCATGCCATCTCTCGATCCCCGCGGTGGACCTATGTTCCTGCCGCACCATGACTTCGACCTTGGTCGTACGACGGGCGTGAAGGGCGTTATCGCTGATGCGAGGAGTTTTGAGGAGGCGAGACGGAGTAAGACGAAGGATGGATGGAGGAGTAAGGTTGCTAGAGCTAGTAGTGCCAGTAGGCTAGGGAATGGGAACGAGGAGAATAAGAGAGCGAGTACCTTTTTGATGGAAGATGGGGAAGGGAGTGCGAGTGAGGAGGAAGAGTTCGTCGAGCGTTGGAGGGAACAGAGACGGGAGGAGCTGCAGAGAGAGGGGAACGATATTAGGAATAGGAGGACAAGTCCTAGTGTGAGACGATATGGACGCTTCGATGAGGTCGATGCTTTGGGTTACTTGGATGCCATTGAGAAGGTTACGAGGGAGACAGTTGTGGTTGTCTTTGTTTATGACCCCGAGGTACGCTCTACCTGTCTGTCCGGTACACGCACATACTAACATGCAAACAGTGCCCAGTCTCCCAAGTCGTTTCCGACGCCTTATCTCCTCTTGTCTCCAAAAATCCATCCATTCATTTCGTCCGCGTCCACTACGAAGATATAGAATTCGATAACGCAGGCGTCCCCGCCATCCTCGCATACAAGAACCAAGGCGACCTCTTCGCAAACCTGACATATGTCATCGATCAGATTCCAGACGATACATTATTCGATACCCGAGCCATAGAGAGCATTCTCAGAAAGCACAAGGTGCTGTGAGCCAGCTTCATTCTGTTCTTTGCTTGCTTGTCATGACTTTACTTTCTTCTACCTTGGAAGCTGTCGTTCGAGCGCCTCGGTCGGATGCTCGCTCACATCACTCCCTGCTGGTGGTTCAATGGCATGGAATCGTTCCATCGACTGTCCGCTTGAGTGCCACAGTCCAGCTTGACTTTTGTGTTCGCCGCGGCAAGGGCTTTTTTCCAGGCGTTTCTTCGTTCCTCGGACCGGCGTTCATAGACACGACACCATGATTTTCACTTCACTGCGGCTTAGCCTACATCACATTATGCTTGAGACTCACGTCCTTCGGCCGTTAGATCTCTACACTTGATAACGGCTCGCTTTTTCGATTTCCACTTCCCTTCCGCGTGGGCTTCTTTATATTCCACTACTCGTTTCACGACATTTGGAAACCAACAAGCGAAAAGTTTACGGTATTACCCAACTACCTCGTTGTCTAGCTCACATGTACATTATGATAGATGCGATTGATGTTTTCCGCGAAGGATTGGAAGAAATAGACCTTCTGTTTTAGCGTTGGTGCAACAAGGGAGCTGGATGCTGGATACTACGTGCTCACTTAAATTGCATTGTATAGTTTGGCATAGCATAGCATGGGACTTAATTAAATACCCTTTGAGAACATTCAGAAATTACTCTTGCTTGGCCAGAAAACTCTCCCCTTGGAACATCTTTGAAGAGGGTGAATTGGTCATTTTTGGCCTGCGGAGACTGTACAGGTAACGGGTGCAAGAAGCTTTCGCTCTAGGAGAGGCACCTTACAGACCTCAGGTTCTTACATCGAGGCTTTGAATATGCCATCCTCCGATCCTCCAAATTACAAAAAATCATTACTTCATGTGATCTGGATATGACCGACTATCAGAAGCTGCCGGAGCATCCGGCTTGGGCCCAGGATTACCTTAGTCACTCAACGACTCAGTCATGCCGTAGTTGTTCGGGTAACAGTTGGTTGGAGCTATACGTAAATAGGCACATTACCCAGCCATCTCAGCAGTACCTGACAGGCAAGGGCAGGTGTAAAATAACCGTCAAGTGGCGGTTACTGGACGATTCCGTACATGAATTGAGGTAAAAAAGGAGAATCACTCGGGGACGGGTCTCTACTGGTTCTGTAGTAAGACTAGTATTAAACGAGGAATGATTCTAGAGCTAGGAACGATTCAACAGGCGAAGAACGGTCCTAGAATAGGATTAAATAGCAGATGCGAGGCAGGCATAAACTTCTTTAATTACCCCCCTTTCATAGTACTAGGTAGCACTAAGAGCTATGCTCACCTAGAGTGTACTTTTACGAAATCAACCGAATATTAACTCCTCTTAAGTATTACGTTGCAGTTAAGAGGCTGATATCGATACAGAAGTTCAAGGTACAACTGAGTAATTATAATTCTAAGGACTTAAATAAGAAGGCACGAGAAATTCAAATTACCTAAAAACCGTTCTCTTCACCTAATTTCTGCCCTCTGGTGATTCCCTATGCAGAGGACTATTCAAAAAGTCGGAACCGTCCTTTGACCGTCCTTTGACCATTCCGTGCCATTCAAGTACCCGTCCCATCACGACTTCCTTCTCTCATAACCATCGACCCATCCACACAGGTCAGCGACTATGCCGAACACAACATGCTACCAGATCGACTCTCATCCTCACCCTAGTCCGTCTTTTTTCCAAGGCACATCCGGGACATTCCTCGAAGCAAGCCTCATTTGGGGTTTTCGTCATCATTTTCGTCAGCATTCTCAACGAGTTACGTGTCACGCACTATCACAAGTGCAATCCGCAAAAGTCTCCATCTGGAAACATTCGAACGTATTATAGAGAATACCAGATGTCTTCTTCACTTGGAGCGAACGAGGTCGTTTTCAATTATGAGGGTTCAACGACAAGGCAGCATCTTATTGCTTACCTGGTAGAACTGGAGTTCGGAGGGACTATCAGGCGCTTTCCATATGTCGATGATTTGAAGGTGTCAAGAGACATGGCTAGAGCTATGCTCGAGGTGGCAGATTCTACAGAGTGGGAGGTGGCGAATTCTACAGAGTGGGAGAAATGAAGAAGGAAAGGAGACAGGTGTCGGAGAATTGAGCTAGGAGGACTTTGTGATTCAATTTTGTTCATGGCAGCCCGCGTGGAGGTCGAGAATGGGGATGGAAAGAAGCCAGGCATGGAAGAGCTGATCGATCCGAATCCCGAAGAGCAACCTCTCACTTGTTTATAGAAGAAGGGAATTAATCTTGTCATAGATGTGAGATTGGAAAGACACAGCAATAATCATACGTGCTTTTCTATCTACCAATGGCTTCCTCCTCTTTCATTCTTCCAGTTCAGATCTTCATGTAATCGATTCCAGCTTAATAACCCCCTCCACTCTCATTCTCGTCCACAAAAGTAGGCGTATCCCACGCCATGAAATCCAGCAGATCAATGCCCCCAACATTAACCCCTTCGGCCGTCTGCGTAACACCCTGGTCCCCTAGATGCTGATAGAACGCCGTTCCCGGCGGCAAGTACCAGAAGTCAGATTGTCCATTAGCATCGAACCCTCCAAATGTATCCTGCATATCGCCGCCGCCGTAACTGGATCCTGGGCCTGGGACATAAGGTGTTCCGGGAGCTGCGGGAATGAAGGATCCTTGCTGGAGGTCAAATGGCGTGGCTGAGACGTTGAGATCTATGTAACACGATAGGTGAGTAGGGTTTCAAGATAGAAGCAGATATATCATTAGGCTTGAGCGGTGGTGTAACTTACCAGCGCTGCCCATACCATAATTCGGTGTTGCGGCATTCCATTCCCGAATCTGTTCGCGCGGATCGATTCTCTGGCGTTTATTGTGGTCGTGTTCTTGATGCACAGCTGGACTGCGGATTCTGCTGATACTGTCGCCGTTTGGATTTGGGCCAGGGGCGCTGATGAATCGACTTCGGAGACGCGACGTCAATGTTTCGAGGAGATCGGCAAAACGGATTCCTAAATGGACGTCGTCGACTACACAGGTCCGTAGGGCATCGACAGCTCTATCCATGAGTCCGATGCTGATCTCGACGTCGACTCTGGTTGCGCCAAGTGCGAAGGTCTTGAGTAGAAACATGGCACCGCTGATGATTCTGAAGTATGTTCGAACTGGGGCATGTTTGAGATAATCGTTAGGTAGGAGACGATCAACCACTATTCTCAAGAGTTCTCGGCTGCCATCGACGACTTCCTTGATATAATCTTGATCAGTAGCGGTGTAGCTACCAAATGTTGCCAGCGGAAGCTTTCCGTAATACGTCTGTTGGTTCTCAGTAGACATGGCCCCAAGTACAGATCCACCGCCCGGATGACCAGTGGCATTGAATCGATGACCAGCCTCTTCACTGCATCTTTCAACGACAGCCTGGAGAGATAGGGAGTTGACGTAGATCCGGACATACTGATATTCGATTGAAAGTATGTGGCTTATGTATTGTGGGAGTTTGAATCTCTCGAATTCTGTTTTCCATGCTCTCAACATGGGCTGAAAGTCCTTGAGAAGCTCCACATAACTTCCATCCTTGATGATCCTCGTTGTATATTGTCTTGATCTGAAGAGTTTCTCGTTGCCGATTCGCATGGCATTGCTGATGCCGGCCCAGCAATGAATAATCTGGTCATCTAGCTCCAAGTTTGGGATATAGTTGAATGTGTTTACGCTCGTGATAGTGTCAGGTGTCTTGCCATCAACAGAACCTCTTCGTTTTCGAGGAGCGAAAGCAGGATCTGTGACACGCAGATTCTCAGGAACCATGTTCGTCCAGCCAAGACGACCAGCTAGTTGCGTAACATAGATGAGCAGTAGTCTCTTTATTCGTGCGGCACGTAGACGATATGCCTCATCCTCGTACTCCGGTCGAGTCATTTCTCCGCCAGCGGCTAAAAGCTGCTCAATCTCGTCAAAGACACCAAGCTCATAGGATAATCCCATTGCTGTGCTAAGTAGCATCCAGCACATCCGATCACTTCTCCAGGCTGGTTCTAGCCAGCTTTCGATTCTCTTGCCGCCAACCCCCCTCGGAAGCCGAGCATGGCCGTCTTCGTCTGTGCTATAATTGTCGGGGGCATCGTAAGATGGAAGCATGAGCTCATCCGTAGCCTCTGCGGGTGGAAAGTGAAGAGCCCGAGGATGCCATTCGGTCAAGATCATGAGACTTTCAATGGTGCCCAAAGTTCTCAAACTTCCTTTTCGCAAACCTCGCCAGGGCGCTGTACTAGATGTTTGTGCTTCGGATTCGGCTCCCGAGCCACAAAACCCTCCCCCGAAAGCTTCCTGACCCCATAAACACCTCTCGATCATTCCACGCAAGTAAGTCCAGAGTTGTTCATGAATAGCATGTGACCTACAATGGCCTCCAGGACCTGAAATCTGCTTGTATCTGGTAGCTATTGTCAGAAGAGCGACAGTCAAAATTGGTTCTTCCATTAGAAGGGTTAAATGAGTTCCCGGATCTCTGAATGTTGGAGGAGATATTGGTGTAAGTGGCGAGAGATATTCATAGTAACTAATACCAGTCAGTTGACTCGGTCCGACCTATTTCGAAAACATACTATTTGATATAATCGATTGCTTCACTAGGAGTGAACCATCCAGCTCGTACAAATCGAAATCGTGACCAAGCCTTAACGGCATCCTTGTAACCCTGGTCTTGCGTCCTCTCCGGCATGTGTATAGCTTTTGAAGATAATGCTGGATCAATTATGATATCTCTTCGCACCTCTGGAGGCCGCATATCGGCCTGGTAAGGTCTGTTGACGCTTTGTAATGGAGAAGCAAGTGGCTTATGTCCATGTCCAACCGTGCTATTGTTGAGCATCGAAGAGACCTGACTTTTCGTCCTCCTATGATGATCTGGACTATTGTAGACGTAAGCAAATACCATTCCTTTCTTCTTACTACATCACATACCTGTCCGTAGCAGCCTTGTACAGCAAATCCAATGCATCATGGGGACCTGAGTTGAGTTAACCTCCAAACCAACTCGGACAAGCATTTTCCTACCATAGACCTCTCTCCGCATAACCTCCTGCGCCTCAAGATTTTCCAATTGTGTATTCGACTCAGGTGAGGTCCTTTCTTCTCGGTGGGAGTTATCTCTCGAGGGTTCTGTAGGCCGGCGCAAAGGCTGTGTTCTTCCAATTGATCCTCCAGGCGTCAGTGGAGGTCCAACAATGACTGGGGAATTGTCTGCATAAGTTACTGCCGTTCGAGACGATGCCGGAGCCCCTAATGACGATTGTCGCACTGGTGCTGGTGGAGATCCTTGAATCATCTTCCTGCCATTGCGAACGATGTACTCGTCCTGGTATTCGTAACCGTCGAGACTGTCGGGCCCACCATCCTCATGCTTCCTCTTCCTCCTTGTCGCGGAGAAGAAACATTCCTTGCTCTCTCTTCTGCATCGCACACCTGAACCGTAGCTTTAGCGATTCTCTTGAGAATTGATCGCATTTCAAAGCTTACAAGGAGGATCTCCGGGGCTGTCTACACTTCCCAAGTCGCATTTTACCTTCCTCCTGCGACAAGGGATGCATGCCTGATAGACGCGTTTGTGCTGAGGTTGCTGTTGCTGTGTTTGCTGCGGAGATCTACTTCCGACCGACTCTTCAGGATAGATAGAGGCCATCATCTGAATAGAGGTCTGGTCTGGTAAGCTACGCTTTGAATCGGCTCTTCGTCGCGCGCGGGGGATCGAGCTGCGCTGGGGTAAAGAAAGGCTGATTAATGGGCCGATGTGGTCACAATGCGCCTCGTAAGAAGACCGAGGCAAAGCAACACTCAAGATCTTTTGTCTCACGCATAGGAGATCTGGCGATGCGATGTTGCAACTGGCATCACCGAGTTTCCACCTTATCTTGACATCCCTCCCCTCCTCTTCTACTGCCTGCCCGTTTTGGTGAGGCGAGGCTGCATTTGCATATTTGGTGTCACCTGCCGCCGAACCAACCATGGGGCGCAGGGAAGAAGGGTATTAATGTTTAGAATGAATATGCTGTGCTCGGATCATGATTGTTACTTATACAACCGTTCACACATTGCAAAGGAAAATTCGCGCGGTGCAGACCTGTCTATGGTGCTTGTGAGTGGTTTCAAGGATTCTCATGGACTCGCTCGCCTCCTTTTTAATTTGCCGAATTGCACGAAGAAAGATATATCAGATATCATTTTACACTATGATAGTCCCGACCTCACCAGAAAAACATTAGAATGGATCAGGATCGTAGTTTAAGTGATGCCAGATTGGTTTGATACAATTATTGTAGTTACTTTCTCCAACACTACTGTTGTGTTTAGTGTTGTCATTGGTGAGCAAAGGTAGTTCCTGGAGTCAAATCCGGGGGCGACCTGACCCTACTACCCGACCGACCTTGGGCAGCTTTTATTTATGCCAATGCAGGGAGTTGTGTTGGCGGGAAGAGGTTCTGTCCGTCTAACATGTCGCACTACTGTCGCCGTACTTCTACACAGGGTAGCCCGTCTCTAGCAGATCCCGGTAAATGATATCGACACCCAAACCAGATCCATTTGACATGGCATTGTAAGCTTCGAAGACATATTCTGGTTCTCTTGGCGGTAGAAGCCCTTGAATACTTTTTCTCAAAGAGGCAATAAATCTTAGGCTTACCAACTGTCAAAATTTCCGAATCCCCCTGTCCTCATTTTCTTCTTAGCTGGTTCGGGCTCAGCCTGGTCGTCCTTCACATCCATTTTGCTGCTACTGGTATCTTTCGCAACATGCAAATACTTGCCCACGCCTCCAGATTGCTCGCTTTGGACTACAGTGCCGTCGTTCCTGATACGCTTGCCGGTCCAAGTAGTCTTATCATCCTCGGTCCCTCCCTGTTTCTTGATCTCTTCTTTCTCCTTCTCGAGATTGTCTCTCTCGCGTTTTTGCTTTTGGAATTCCTCGAACGGATCAACGAATACTACCACATTGTCCATGACGATATCCTCCAACGGCCGGTTTCCATCGTCTCCAGGAACGTTCTCTATTTTTTGCAATACGTCCAAACCTCCAACAACTCGACCGAAAATGGTATGCTTCCGATCCAGATGCTTCGCGGGCTTATAAGTGATGAAGAACTGGCTCGAATTGGTATTTTTCCCCTTGTTGGCCATACTCATGACACCTCTAGCATCATGCGTCAAAGGTCCATCAAATTCATCCATGAAGTTCTTACCCCAGATGCTGGTGCCTCCTTTACCCGTACCGGTAGGATCGCCACCTTGAATCATGAAGTTTCGAATGTTTCGATGGAATTTCACACCGTTGTAGTATCCTTTCTTCGCTAGTTGGACGAAATTCCAAACCGCTCGAGGCGCGGTTTCGGTCTGGAGTTCGATATTCAGAGAGCCTTTCGAAGTTTCAATTCGAGCATATCCATTAATCTTTACTCGTTTTGGTCGGAGCATATACTCCTCATCTGTAAGCAGTGCTCGCTCACCACTCGTCTCCGGTGTGAGTCCAGTCGAGGTAAAACTAGCCGCAGCTTTTCCAGTGGTATACTGCGCAGCATTGTAAGCCATCTTCTTCTCCTGAACCATTGACTGTCTAGGCGCGTTATTAAGTGGTCCGGTCTTCGTCAACGCCTTCGAGCGGTTAATATCACCACCAGCTTCGCGCTCCCTTCTTGCTTTCTCCACAGCTTCTTTTGCTCTCAGCACCTTGTCCCCGACTCGTCCCAGCGCATCGATATTCACGCTCCCTCTCTTCCTTTCTTCATCTTGTTCTTTCGTCAAAACAGTCTCGCCCTTCTTCACAAAAATAAATTTACTCAAATCCCTGCTTTCTAAGTTTTGCGGATCCTGTAGCGTGATTATGTCTGACCTTCCAAACTCGCGATCGTCAACCAAGTCGTTCCACATCTTAGCCTTGATGTTCAGTCTCTCGACGGTCTCCCAAGCAAAGACATTCGCCTCACTTCCATGTCTGATCGCCACAATATGCGTGTTGTCGGTGAAAACCTTGAATGTAACAGGATCTACCATTTCGCCTTTACTGTCTCCAGAGCCCATTCCGCCATCGTGCGCATCCGTGTCTCCATTCCGGGCAAAGTTGAGCTTGATCAAATCCTTGTCCTTCATGGGCTTTCCCGTCACTGGATTCGTTCCATGCTTCTCCAGCCACTGACTTATTACTTCGACATCGAATATCGTTCCCTCGGCGGTGCAGGCTGGGTGTTTGAAAGGCTGAAGGCTCGCGGCGCAAAAGTTGAAGGGCAGGCGCTTGAAGTTCGCTCCATTTGGCGCTTTTAGGTTCACATTTGAGCCTGCGTTAGCTGAATATGCATCTGAAGACGACCACTCGGAATGGGTGATCTGAGGAGGAATTAGCACAAGCTGCAGGGAAGCAATTGTAACGATTTGCGGGAGGGCGTCCATCCAGAGGTCTAGCTACTTACGTATAATTTATCTGTGTCTAATCGCAGAGCGAATGATTAGTATCTGGCATGTTCATTTGTCTCGAGCGGATTGTGACTTACTTTTCCCCATTTTGCAGTGACAAGAGGGTTGAACTTGTGTGAATGCGCAAGTTGACAGACAATAGCTATTGCCAAGCTACAGCTTGATCTTGATCTAATCTTATCTCTCGGTTAATTTGGCATGTTTCGACAACATCCTCAGACCTGTCTTTCCTCACCCAACCCACCATTCCCCTGGAGATATCATGTCTATCAAATTAATGTTTTCCTTTCGATATTGGTTGTTCTGTGGTTTTCAAGTGTGCCCTCTATTAGTCTCGCGCAACCGTTGTTACTTGCTTTTGGAGTAGTCCAAACTCCGAGTGCCTCGATGCCACGCCTCACAAATCCTTACCCACATGTTGGTCGGACTCATTAACGGACATCGATTGCTTCAACGCATGCTAGACTTTAGATAGCGTCAGTTATCATATAATCTATCGTCCTACGACATCGGATACAGAAGCTCCCTGTTCCAACATTATCGCAGGCTACAGCATTGAAGATTTTTCAACTTCGATACTCGAATTGTATTTAACTTGTCAAAGATGTAATATTAACTCAATGAATGAGATCCAAGCGGATTCATTGTGATTGAAGCTTCGTTACTCCAATCTTTTGGGTAAAAATAAGTTGCAACGCGCTACTATATTTATGTACGCAATTTCTTTCTTGACTTGAGTTGTAAGCCTTCCCAGATGCTTTGGTACATAGAAAGCTAGACAACGAAAAGGAAAGGGCGTTCAACTACTACGCTCTGTATCAAAATTACGCATCTAGTACGAGCGACTTCTAAGTCTGATGGTCAAAGATCATATCGAGATCCACTTCTCAATGGTGAATTGACTTGAACATGATATGCATCAATAATGTAGGCATATGGTACGACAAATTTCGCGCGTTAGCTTAGCTCTTCCTGCTCGAGCTCGGATTAGTGTTCTGCCAGTCCCGGTAACTATGTACTTGGATTTAGCGCGTGTCGCCTGCGGCCAAACAAAACAGGGTGATTTCACATCAATATCGACATCAGCACTGCACATTTTCCACGGAATCCTGCACAGATTGATGTTTCAGTACCTGGTGACTTTGCATGTACTGTGCTGTGACCATTTGCATTGACTGCTTCAACATCATACCATATCGGACGACGAATCGAACGAGTCTGATTGCTTGAAAGAAGTTGATGTTCGACACCTTCTCGACCTGAAGAACACTCGTTTACAGAGTCCTATCAACACGAGCTCCATCTCCGTCTTCCCAATACGCATTTAAATCTTCAAGTGAGAACCAACAGGTAGGACTGAGTGCAGTGTCATCCACTATCAGCATCTGACATCTTGCGCAGAGCTCGAATTGTTTAGTCTGAGAGCGCTCATCCTCTGAGCGAATTGCGGAAGTTATCTCAAGTCAAGAGGGGAAGAAACCCAGATGGTGCAAGGGAGTCCTCCAGATTCTCTTAGATTGTCAAGTCAACGATAACATACATCCTCTGCTCAAAGTTATCGTCGAAAATCAACCCTCGTCAACCTTATTTCCGCAATGTCTTCAGCACATGAAGTCTTGCAACCAACCAGCAATCCGAGAAACACTCCCGCAATCTCTGCACACCCACAAGTGACCTCCAGAAAAGTCCCGTCCATGATCGCACCTGGCTACCAGACTCGAAGCTTTTCTGCAGGCGCCAGCGATCGTACACAACCTACTTCTGCGCAGTTAGACTACAACAAGCATTTGGGCGAGGCTGTCAACGCTGCAGCTGCAGCTCATTACTACTACCCATTAGAAAATTCGGGTATGGTTGGTCAGTGGAGAAACAACGCTTCTCCTACTGCTGGAGCTACCGCTCACGTGTCTCCTTCGCACGCAAAGCGTGCCTTCAATTTATCATACGTCAACTCGAACCCTATGACAATATCCGACGCGGATTCAACTCAATCACCAAAGCGTCGTGGAGATCCTGTTAGATCGGCAAGACGTAAGACGATGGCAGAGACAATCAACGAAGCAGCGTTTACATCTCCCATTCGACAAAGGGTTGAGAAGATAGCTACCACCGAGAGAGGAGGTCAGTCTAACACTTCGAGTGGAATTGAGGGTCAAAACGCTGGCGATTCCCTGGCCAAGGTTGTACAACAAGGACAACTTCAGGATTACAACAAGTACTACCGATACCTGGCGCAAAAGAATGGCATGCACTTGAAAAGAATTCCAAGTGAAGATGATACGCTATCCGCAGCATACGTTAAACCTTATACACCCATCTATACCTCAGTTGTGAAAGAGGGAGACCAGGAGAATCCTCTCGCCGCAGGTGCCGTCTCTAGCCTTCGGGCTTCCGGGAAGGCATACACTCCACAGCCTATTGATGCGCCCATAAGACAACCGTATGGATATCAAGGCTCATCTCGACAATTGACTGATCCTCAGAGCCAGATAGACTACGGACTGACTCATGGATGGTTGCGTCAAATGCCACAGGGCGAGCATAAAAACGAGTTGCAGCCAAATGACCTTCAAAATAAAGGACAACGATCAGTATACACACCTAATCTGATGGATGCAGGCAGTATAGTACCTCGTAGCAGTATCTCCACTTTCATTCCGAACCAACAGACTGCGCAGTTCCAACCCGTACAAGGATCCATGCAACCAAATCAACAGCTGAAGACTCTGCTTGAGAAGAACTCGAATTTCAGACATCCGAATTTGGAAATGAGTCGACGAATGGCAGATTATCGTGCACAGATATCTGGACTTCCGCCAGCTCCCAGCTTTTCCACGGCTCCACTTGGGTCTCCAACAGGACACAATCATTCAGATCCTACCAATTCGATGCAAGGGCCACCAGACACTAGAATGTATCAGCAATTCCCGGTAAATTCGCTCGCAGATATATCCACATGCCTACGTCCTGCTCAGTCTTACCACCCGGAACATGGCGGAGCGAACACTGGGGCGTCATTCTCGAATCAATTCTCTTCACTGCTTTCGGCTCAGTACCCTAAAGATGGGAGATTATCCACCAACTTTGATGTCAATCCATCAAAGATTTCCGTGGTCCGGGGAGTCGTCATCGAGGCTAATTCCAAGGCACATGATATTTTTGAGGCAGATGTTGAAAACGGCAACTTCGCACGCACCAACCTCCCCGAGTGGATGGCACTGAATACCCAGGCACAGGTTAGAATCTTTTCGGGCGATACAAGTCCCGAAGAAGATACCCTACATAGTGCATATCCAGAGCCTCCCACCTCCACTACCGAAAGTGCACTCGCGACCTGCCCACTTCCAAACATCAACCAGGCTTACACAGGTACCCCTGCTATCTACCGTCCCTTTGACGCTTCACAGCACCCAGACGGCCCCATATACTTGCCCCCCCTCCCTCTCCACATCCCTCTAAGGAAGAACAAGAAGGCTAGGGCCAGCAGAAAGGTTCCAGTATTCTTCATCGGAAAAGCACCCACTCCCCGCAAGTCTCGAGTAAAAAAGACCACGCAGTCTATTTCCAATTCAAACTTCCCCTCGCAAGACTTCGCACCTGAGAATGCTACCACACAGTCTGATCTTCAAACCTTCATTTTTCAACCCACTGCTCCTCGAAATGCTGTTCGAAAACCTCATGAGCAGACCACCGTTTCCTATCCCAGCACTGCTCGAGAGGCTACGCCAGAGTCTAGCGGTCAGGTCTCTACTCCACAACCCATTACTCCTCACAAGGCTATCCCTGAGTCTAAAGATAATCCCTTCAGCCCACAGCCTGTCACTCCTCGGACTGCTACACCAAGACCTCCAATGTTTGATTTCTCCAGTCCCTCCCGCCATCCAGCACGCACCGGTAGTTCAACAGTATCAAGAATGATGGCTGGCAATTATGCCGAACTTTTCCGCCGCCCGGAGGACGAGACCAGATGGAAGCAAGATGCCTACGCTCAAACAATGGCCGAGCTGGGCACACCGTCGAAGTACCAACTGAAGAAGGAAGAGGCAGAGAGAAAGCGCCTACAGAAGGAGCTGGAAAAGGCCAAGAAGTGAGTGAAGCTATGTTGTGGCCATCATGGCGTGAGCTTTTGCTACATCCAAGTCTTCTTGGGAGAGAAACGAAAGCTGCATAATTTTGCCGCCAGTCTGTAAATACTCTGCTTTGTACTTTGATTTTGTATGATATGTAATGAATACCCAGTTACTGTTCAAGGAGAGAGATGAAATAGAGTTATGCACCTTGGGAAAGAGGGTTTTCGACTTCAGAGGTTATGAAGTACCTCAGGCTTGAGGGTTCTGCATACCTAGATGTAGGAGTAGTATTATAGGGTGGTCTGAACCAATGAGAAAATCAAAACAACGCTGTTCCTCTTTTTGTCTTTGATCAGGCAAGTTGAAAATGGTGGGGAAAATCTCCCTAAGCCTTGAAATGTAGTCTACAAGCAATATTTGCGATGCAAACAGTTCTCTCGAGTGTTTGAAAAAACGGTCATGCTTCTTGCGTGATCTAAGAGTACTTCTAAGCGGCTCCATTTGCGGATGCTGTGTACTATACCCGGAAAATGATCTGAGGTTTGTAAAACTGAGGCTGATCGAATCCTTGGCCGGCGAAGAGAGACCTGTGTCTTTAAAACATAAACATCAGATTGCTATGTGAACCTAGAGTTTTTTCTCTCCGGCATGTCCTCTATTCAGGATTTGAAGTGGAAAAAGTTCCTTAGTCATATGGATATTTAATGGATCTGTGATGCTACAGTCTCCAAATGCGGATTTACTCGGCAGGAGGCGAGTTCGCTCAGCCTGGTATAACGAATTATTGCGATAAGGAGATTCGATAGTCAAGTCAAGCAGCGCTGGATGTGCCAAGGCTCGCTTAAGATGTTTAGCTTTACTGCTGATCAGTTCACTACTGTTGATGGTCGGCACTACGAGAGCCTAGCATTGACCTCTTATTGACTGAAGAAACTACTCGGAAAAGTGACATTCGAAGTGAGAGCAAACGTGAAGTATGTTATTGAGTATCCGACAGACCATGTCTTCAATGTTCAACCATGCATGGTGTATAAAGATTATATGTGGTTAATCATCGACAGCCTTGAAAACAGATTGAGGGATAAGTGTAGAGCTATATTGGATCATATTTCAGGCTCATAGGGAAAGTTCACATTGGAGTGTTGCATGCTGTCTTGGAAACTTCCGTCGTTGTCTCTCATAGATTAGAAAATAGTCGTCGGAACTCCCGTGCAGAAACGAAACGCAGCAGAAATATCAGCTAGTCGAAAAAGAGTTTGCTTGGGAAGATTAGAGGTGTCTTTCAAGGAAACTTTTCTTTCCGAATTGTTTCCAGCAGAGATTTATTTTCCGGAAAAGTGGTAAAGTCATCGTTATCTTATGTATTTCATTGTGAGGATACTGCTATGACGCATGCCATCTCCTGATGAAACTCAAAACAGTCGCTCAAGCCATTTCCAACAGATTGAGCTGGCTTGACGGCAAGTAAGCCACCAGAATACCCCAAAAAACACAATCGTTACTAAACTGAGCTGGGGTCACAAATTTCCTGAATATTTACTGTAGATTTATTGCGAGGATATGGGTCTTGGCATGGATCAGGTGACTGTAGTCACGTGTATAGTCCGTGCGGATATTCCTAGATAATACCTTTRGTCAACTCTCYATAGTAATTAGTACTGCAATATAACTAACAAYATTCAACTACTCTATGCCTTACTCTGAAGATCAACGTAACCTTGCGATAGGTTATAAGCCCCGATAGCTAGAAGTAGAGTAGTACTCAAAGAAGCAGTAGTACTATAATTCTTGACAGTAAGCGTCGAACTGTTTCTCAGTACTAAGGGTAGAGATTCAAGTTGCGAGCTTCCGATTAAAGTATAGTATACGCGTATAGTTCAGTTAAACTAGCGCGTCTTTCTATAGTAAATATAATCGCGCAGAGTACTAGTAGAGAGAGTTCTTCAGCTATCGCACCTACGCTACTATTATTAGAAGAAGTCGAAGAAGTATACTCTGATAACTCTAGCTCTATTAAAGGTTCTTTAGAGTCTTTAATACTATATATAAGCCGTATAGTAATTAATACTCGTATAGCAGTTAAAGTTAATAATTCCGAAATTATCGCATCTCGAGGTATAGAGTTTTCCGCGCTAGCGCCGGAACCTACCTAAGTCCCTAAGACTTAAAATATACCTGATTTACCCCCTATAGACGCTAAATCGATGTCCTAGGACTATCTAGAGGATCCGGAAGACCCGGAATCGGAACCTATTACTACGATTACGCTAGAGCTATATAAACGTAAGAAGATAAGTAGTTCTACCTCCTTAAACTTAGCAGATAGCTATAAGCTTAAGAGAGGAGAGAACTATACGGAATAGAGAGATAAGGTACTAAATATTACTAAAACTAATAGAATTAGTAAGTTTCTTAACGTTAAATCGCGTAACTATATACCTTAAGAGATAGACGAATAGGATAACGATATCGATAATAAAGCCCTTAAGAAGTAGTAAGATTAGGAGTCTAGAGAGAGTTAAATAAAGCTAGTAATCATATTAAATTATAAAGCCGGACCTCTTGCGTATATAACTAGTAAAACTACTACATTAGATATATAAGAGGCCTTATAGGCGCAGTACGAAAGAGGTAGTAATATACTAGTATATAACGCTATATAAGATTACGTTAAGCTCTAGTATAAYGATTTYAACTCCYTRGAGAAGTTTATTATCRCTTTTAAGCTCTTAATTATTAAATTAGAGACTTTAATAATAGCTCTACCTCTAGTATAGTATCTAATTATATTTATTACTATAGTTTCAGAGAAGTAGCTTATATAAGCTGAAAGATAACGTTCTCTCTTAAGAGTGTCTTCTAGTAATAACCTAGACACGACTAAGAAGTCTAAATTAGGAGTAACTTTAGTTAGTTTAATCGAAGATATTACTAACGAGATAAGAGCGAGTGACTCTACTAATAAGATAGCAGGTTAAGCCTTATATAGTAATAAGTCTATACTTAAGAAAGGAAGCGGCAGAAGAGCTACTAAGCCGGCTAGTAAGGATACTAGGCCGACTTATAAGTACTATAAATAGATATCGCTAAATTATACTCTAGAGAACTATTTTATTATTAATAAGCAGAAGAAGAAGGAGTTTAAGAAGAAGTCTAGAAAGAAGTAGATCCCGCACGCTAAGTAGTTAAAGAAGAAGGAGAGAGAGAGTAAGACTAATAAGACTAATAAGAAGAAGACTAGTAGTAGAAAGAAGAAGGAGAAGAATAATAATTCTGACGATAGTAGTATCTTCAGCGTAGCTCTTTTACTATATTTCTCTACTATTACAGCTTCTATAGCTATATTCTCTTATTATAATAAGTCACGATAGCTCTTCGATATTAGCGCTATAAAGCATATATCTAACGACCTTTCTAAGTTTACCTTATATATACTAAGAGACGATTTATAATATATACTTACTATTAATAAGCTATTACGCTTTACCGGGATTAGAAGTTATACGATTAAGGCGATAAAGACCGACGACATAGTACGCATATTAGAGTATTATAATATACTATATATCCCGTAGTCTCTAGTCTGCTTATACTCCGGTTCTAAATTGAATAAATTAGGAGGTTATTTATATAACTCTATACTCTATATATATAAGGAGAAGGAGATCTATATAATTAATAAGAATCTATTTATTATTGAAGAAGAGACCTCTGGCGTAGAGTACGCTAGCCTTCCGGGTTTAAGCTTACCTGCAGCAGTAAAGCAAGCTACAGTCGATATAGAGCTTTAGTATAGATATATATATCACGCTAGCTTTAACGTAGTACGACGCACTTWATCTATAGTTACTAGTATGAAGTTTATAGAGCTTAAGACTAGTAGAACTCGACTTTACGTACTATATGAGAAAGGCCGACCTATTCGGAAGGTTAATAAAGTGTCAGCACGTGCCCGACCTATCAGATCGATAGATGAAATCCATATAGATATAGTATATCTTAAACCTAAGGGTCTAAATAGTTACTCTTATGCCTCTATCTTCTTATGCGCCTATTCGACTGGAAAGTAGGCCTTTACTTACGCTAAGAAGTCGGATATATACCTAGCTAATCAAAAGCTAATTAAGCTAGCTGAAACATAGTATTACTATAAAATTAAGGTATAGAGATATAACAGGAGTAAGAAGTACTTTCCCTCTTAGATAAAAGAGCTTACTAATTACCTTAGAATACTACTAGAGGAGTCTACTCCGTATACTCTAAAGTAAGATAGAAGAGCTAAACGCTCTATATATACGATTATCGAGAAGGTACGTATAGTTATAGTAGATCAGAATATACCTGACTATATATAGCCGGAGATTCTACTCGCTTATATATATATCGCTAACCTTACTTCTACCTCTAGAGTAGAAGGGAAGACTCCTTTTAAGTACTTGTAGGACGATATTAAGCTAAGGGTGAACTATACTCCTTCTATTAAGTATCTCTGTATATTAGAATATCCTATCTTCATACTAATTAATAAGGAGAAGAGAGTCTAGAGCTATAAGGTAGCTCCTAGAGCTGAAAAGGATATTCTAGTGGGATTTAAAGGTTATAATATCTATAGATATCTAGTTAATAGAAAGATAGTTCGTACCTCTTATCTATAGTTTAATAAAGATAGTTGTCACGAACCAGCATAGTTCTTGGCACTAAAACCGTCCTAGCACTAGAATACTAATAGCACTACCTATTAGTAAGTATCAGATGAGTTTTAGTACTAATAAGAGAGTTAGTACTATTAAAAGCAGGGCACTAATACGGTTATAGTATAAATAGCGAGTGATACTATACGCCTACTTATATTATAGTAATAATAGTATTATAGCTATAGGTAATCTATAATCACGTGATATGCTAAACTACTAGACGGTCTTACGGGCTTACGCGCTCTATAAGATATCTTGCATAGCTAATATAAGGGAACGAAAGTTCTATATAAGACTAGTATTTCTGTTATTAGATAGAAGCTTCGTGCTTAAATTTATATAGTAATTAATACTTACTTATAATATCTTAATTCTAATTAAGAACCGAACTTCTTATTTACTTTACTTTATAGCTAATACTAACTGACGAGCTTATATACCGCGTACTAGTTAGAATTAGGAATGCTATACTTTAAGT
>FJUX01000067.1:8792-20622 GCA_900074905.1 Rhynchosporium agropyri | reverse complement strand
AATCTAGCGAAGAATTCGAAGAGAACTTAGTTGAACTTCTAGATAAAGACTAAGAAAGCTAGAGTATCGTAAATAAAAGAAATTATCTATATAATAATCTTCTATATAATAATAAGAACTAGACTCTTCGAAATCATAATAATAGAAAAAGAATATAAGTTTACTATAGAACTAAGTCCGATTTTATAGAATATTACTGAACTTATAATATACTTAACTTAGATATAAACTATATTATAGCTTATTACGATATTACTACTATTATATTCTAAGTTAATATAGGGGATATCAAGGAATAACTAGATCGTTACGTAGCTAACCTCGAAAGAGAACTTGAACTAAAAGAATTCGAATAATTAGATCAGTTCCTTCGAATTAAAGATACTTAGGCTATTATTAAGGAAACAGGAGAGGAACGCTATTAGTAAAGAAGATAATACTTATTAGAACTAGTTACTTATTAGAGAATAGTACTAGATCTGATCTAAGAGTAAGCTAATCTCTACCTCTATATATCTTATATTTTAATTACTTACGAACTTAGCTTTAGAACTTAGTTAAACGAAATAATAAGGAGAATTATTAAAGAAGTATATAATTACTTTATAATAGAATTACTATACTTAGAGCTTACTACTACTAGAGAGTTCGATTAGTTGATTTTACTAGCTACTATAGATAATATTAAGATAAAAGCCTTTATTAATTTAGGAGCTATAGGACGCTTTATAAACTTAACTTTTATCGAGAAATAGAATATTCCTATTATTATTAACCTGAAACTATACTACTTTACTTTATTAGATAGAAAAAGTACTAAATTAGATAGATAAGTCTATAGAAGGATAAGAGAGATAAAGATAGTTATTAATAGATATAAAGAAACGCTTTACTTCGATATTATATCTATTAGATAATACGATATCGTATTAGGAATATTATAGCTATATAACTATAATTCTAGCGTAAACTAAGTAACTAAGAAAGTTATATTTAGTAACTATAAATATAAACGTAATTAATTAGCTAATAAAAGAGAGGCTAGCGCTACTTCCTTAATAATAATACTAATAGACTTTAGCTAGTTAAGTTAGGTTCCTAGTTAGATAGAACCTAGGAATTATCCTAGTTAGATAGATAATATTCGAGAATAGCTACTTGAACTATATAGGAAGTTCTCGAAATTATTTAAGGATCCGTAGGATATAAGGGCTCTACTTAAGTATAAACCCTAGGATTATGAAATAAACTTTAAAGATAGATTTATACTTATCGCAGAGAAACTTCGCTATTATAACTATAATACTATAAGGATACTTAAGGAGTATTAAGAGTTAGATATAAAGAAAGAATATATCACGGGTGAATAATATATATACGAGGGTTTATAATAGTATTTAATAAGTTCGATGAGGAGAGAGTAAGAATCTAACCGGAAGCTATAAGAAAAAGTACGTAGTACTAAGGCTTAACAGAGCCTTAGTCAGCGAGTTATACTAGTAATACTAGTACTATAACCTAAGGGCTTAAGCCTTATATTACTCTCTTCCTCCCGCCTATTTCCTAGCGGAGACTAATAGCAAATAGTCGTAGAATCCCCCTTATAGTTAATAACCGCGTTCTATCACTAGATATTAGGCGTTCTATTATTATTATTCGCTTCTTTATTATTATCCTACTATATTAAGCTAGCGCTCCGCTCTTATTATCGCTCGATCCGGCTAAGACGTTATTAAAGTGTTATTATACTCCCTCCTATTATTATTCGCTTCCTTTATTATTATCCCGCTATATTAAGCTAGCGCTCYRCTCCTATTATCGCTCGATCCGGCTAAGATATTATAAAAGAAGAGACTTTCTACTTTTTATACTTCTCTTTCTTCTTCTATATAATAATAATAACTATATTAAGATAAGTCTTCCCCTTTTCTTCTATATTAAAATTCGTGAACTATATATTAAAATCCTATTATTATATTATCGGGATCTGCGCTAAAACTAGTAGAATTAGATATCTCTTATTATTTACTATATCGCTTATACCCTCTCGGGCTCTAATTATATCGACTAAGCTATAAGTACTATATTTCGCCTGTTCTCGGACGGAATCCTAATGAACTCAGTCGAGCTAGTCCTGATCTTATATCTATTATAAAGATAAGAAGAAAAATTATAAGAACTTATAAGTTTTCCTAGATTCCGCGCGAAAATAGTTAGCTTATATAATAGTTCTTAAATCTCCTATATCGCTTACTTTATTTAGACTTATTCCGCTGATATTAACGAGTAAGTACTATACTCTTTCTATTTTTTATCGCTTTACGCTCTATTTAGAAATAAAGCTTATATTAATCTTATTAAGGTCTTAAAAGCTTAGAAAGCCCTTAAGCTTCTCTAATCTTTTAGTCTTCTCTCTATATAAGTTTATTCAGTTCCTACTTATTTCTTATTAGTAACTGATATTTTTCAGTCCTTTAGCCTTTAAGATTATTACTTCTATTATTACTATTATCGCTTAATAGGGTTAAACGTAAGTAATTATTAGACTCCGCGCGTTCTTTATTAGCTTACTCTCTTTTAGTACTAATAGAGTATCTCTAGCTCTTATTTTAGGACCTTACTAAGACTCTTAGGGACTCTATAGTAGATATAGCAGAATATATATCTTTTCTATAATATTTTCTTCTTAAGAATCCGAAAATCTAAAATTAATATTTTTTTTTTTTTTTTTTTTTTTTTTTTATAAAAATATAACTCCTTTTATCTGAAAATATCTAGATCTTAACTAAATCGTATTAGAAACTTTCTCTCTTCTTTTTATCCTTATAAACCTCTCTTTTCTTATTATTTCCCTTAGAGCTTACTTATTTCTACTTAGGGTTTCGACTTCTTCTTTTTATCTTCTTTTCCTACTAAGATAAAAGTCTATTATATATATTAGTATCTCTATACTTTAGTTCGTATTTATCTAAGGCTATAGAGTCCGCTAAGTTTTCTAAGGGTTCTTATATTAATTTATAATAACTTAACTATTTTATAAGTACTTCTTTAACTTTTCCTTATCCTCTTTTCTTATCTCTTATATAAAGGATTTATTCTATTAAAAACTCTTTATATATCTTAAATGAGACTAAATCTAATTATTTATTATTAGTCTCTTACTTTATTAAGAGGTTATTACTAGTAAGTTATAGTAAATCTATATAGAATACTAAGTAAATATTCCTAGGGATCCCGGATAATTATATAGATAATAGCGAAAGTATTTCTTCTATTATATATTTAGTATATTTAGTATCTAAGCTCCTCTTCAGATAGTCTATTTAGTAGTTATATAAGTCTAGCTATATTTTATCGCTTTTCTGATAGATTAGTACTAGAGTCTTAGTTTTATTAGTATTATCCTTTTACTTCTATATAGCTTTAGCTATATTCGTTTAGTATAATTTAGTAATATTCTTTATCTTCGTAATAAAAGCTCTAGCTCTTTCGCTTAACCTAAGTTTAGTATTTTCCTTGGTCTTCGGTTCTAATAGTATAGGAAATAGCGCTTTATAGCTATATGTTACGAAGAATAAACTTATACTAAGTTCTAATTAATATTAGCTATTTAATGCGAGTTATATTATAGGAAGCTACTTCTTCTAATCTAATTACTCTTAATTAATAAAATTTCGTAAATAAGCTTATACCTTTTAATTTACTCTCTCTAAGCCTCTATCTATTTATAGGTAGTATATAGAGCTTAATCTCTAATATACGCCTAAAAGTCGATAAAAAGTCTTTTAGAACGTACTTATCTAATTAGTTCCTCTATCGCTTATAATAGCTCTTAGTATACTATAATAACGTACTTAGTAGTCTATAAACCTCTCTGCGTACTCCTCTACTTTTATACTAAGTATAGCCTTTAATACGACTTACTTACTTAATCTATTCTTAATTACCTAAAAGTATTAGTTCTTTTAAGAGTTTAGTAAATTAGTTATAAAGTCTATTAAGATCTCCTAAAAGAATTAGTCAGGTACTAGTAGTAGTCGAAGGAGTCTATATTTATATTCTCTTTATATCTTATTTCTTCTATAATAGTTATAGTTCCTTAAGAATTATTAGATATACTTCGATTATAAAAGCTAGTAAAATTACCTTCTTAGTATAAAAGTAGTAAAGTCCTTATTAGGATACTTATATACTAGTACGTTATAAACGGATTAGATTAGCTTCGTTCTTAATATATTATCTCCTGCTATATCTTCCGCGGAGTCTATAGAATATATAGTTCTTAGTACTTATAATTTTCCCTAATAATATAGTCTTCTTTTCGTATCGATATTATAGTCTTCTACTTATACTTTAAGCTTAACTTCGCTAGATAAAGACCGGGTTCCGCTCTGAATAATATAGAGTATAGTTTTATATATTATATTATTTTTAATTACCTTTTCCTAGTATTCGTTTAGTTATTTATCTTAGAAGGGTCCCTTAGGGTCCGACTAATTAGTAAGAGGAATCGGGTTAGATTATATTACTAGAGTATCTAGTACTATAGTAACTAGAGCTATTATTATACTAAATTATATCGCTAGGAAGTCTAATATTATAGTAATAACTATTATTCTTATAGACTCCTTATCGAGTGCTAGCTAGTTTTTTATAGAATTGTAATGATCACTTAGTACGCTGAGGTAAATAGGCACAATAGAATAGTAGAACAGTCGCTGGAGATTCGCTAGTAATAATCTGGTTAAAATAGAAACTAATTACTAAGGAGAGAAGGTTCTTCCTTCCTCTCTAATTCTGAAATATAGGAGTAGGAGGCACTAGGCGCATAGACCTATTATAATATCTCCCCTCTTAAACACTTCTATCCTAAAAGTGAAAGTATTAAAATACTCTAGCCGGCGATACTTCAGCGAGGCGCCGGCGAGGTATTCCTTTCAGGATTCACTTTTATTCTGGTTCTTCTTTATTATTAGTAAGGCTAGAATACGGGGCATAGCGCTAGGCAACTCCTCTATATAACTCTTAACCTTCTCTCTTCTTTCCCTCTTTAAATAACTAACGATAATAACATTATATATAAGTTATAAACCTAATATGCTAGATACTGCTAACTTGACCTTTTAGCTCCTAAAAAGAACCTTCGTAAGCGCGCCGCTAGTAGTTCGCTTAAAGATACCCTTCCTTATAGTAATACTTTCACCCCTATTAATAAGGGAAAAACCGCAGTCGCTAGCGGGTCATCGACTAAGCGCTAGCGAGCTGAAGATAATAATAAGGATACTGAAGGCGAGCCGAGCTAAGATAGTAGCCCTTCTGCCCGTTACGATAAGACCCTTTATACTAGTCGAAAGAATACGCAGATGAAGTCGAAGGCTTATACTGAGGTAAACAAGGAGATACTACGTCCAGAGACTTACCTGCGATACGCCGGCGAGTATGCTTTATTCCCTGAGTTGAAGTGTACTTTAGCTCCTAACTCTATTGCTAGTAAGTATATAGACTATATTAAGAAGGGTAAATCTTGCGAGGATATAAGTATAGATTTCCTCTCTCTAGCGAATACTCAGCTAATAGCCGGCGAGGTTCCAGCTATCTTAATAGGTATTCTTAGCTAACTATAAGATATAGCTTTGAAAGTAGTAATAGGCGAGAGTTCCGGAGAAGTATTAAAGATTACCTAGGCACGCTTTAATATAGAGAAGAAGCGGGCTAATCATACTTCTAAAGTTAGTAATACCGCAGCTATTAAATCTCCTTAGAAGCTAGTTATCGATTCTAATGCCGAGCTATCCTCTAGTATTACGTCGGCGATCGCTAAGGTATCTGGGTATACGCTACGCTCTATAGCTAAAGTTACTACTGCTATTAATATTATAAATATTACTCTTCTGGAGGAAATTCGTAGTCTTCGTATAGTATGAATTAATCTCTCCGGCGAGTTTCCTACTAATCTTCAGCGAAGGACTTCCGTACTATTTATACTAGATTCTTTCTACAGGTAGCTTCACCGGATACGTAGCTAGAGGTTAATAGAGAGGAAGTCGCAGATAGGGACATAGATACTACTAATCAGGAGGTTACTAAGTAAACTTTCTTCAGCGATATCTCGGAGTTTATCCGGCGAGAGCTAGTTTACTAGCGATCTATATAGATAATAAACCCTCTTTTTCCCTTAGGACCTCTACTAGATTTATGATCTCTAATATGCCTTTAAAACTATAAAACCCTATAGGAAAAAAATAGAAAGGTATATATCCTTTTGCGAGTATTATTTCACTTTCGCTAGCGTTTTATCGCTCTTTCTATAGCGTTTTGATTTTTCAAAGCCTTGATTTCCTTCTGGAGTCCCTAGAGGTTTTCTTTTAGCTCCTAAGAATTATAAGCGGAAATAAACTCCTTCTATCTTACTAGGAATTATTCTCTCCTTCTGATTACTCGCTAGTCTAGTAAGGAATCGACCTCCTATGATTCTTCACTATCGATAAGGTCAGGTTAGATAACCTCTGACGACTCGCCGGGCCTTTACTAGTATAGTTCTAATAGTAAGATATAGAAGACATTATATAGCCGATTATACTTAGGAGGTAAATCCAGTCGATATACCTGCTTTCTAATTCTTTCGCTGATCTTAAATAGCCTTAGAAATTAATAGTCTAGCTTCTTACTCAATCGAATAGTTTTAATATTCTTTACTGAGAGTAGGACTTATTAATCTACTTTAAATTCAACTAGTCGATAGTTCTTATTATACTACTTCGCCTGGTTTTCTTTAGTTCTTCGCTAGCTATTCTCTAGCTCTTAGCGTTTCTTAACTACTTCTTCTGCTCTTTCTTTAGTAGTAAGTATCTCCCCTCTTATAGGATCGTCCTCGATACCCTAGCGAGTATCCAGCGTAATACTATACTTCGCTTTATTTGGACTTATTCTAATAGCCTTATAATATGCGTTCATATACGCAAACTTCGCTATTAGTAATAGGTCTACCTAATCGTCTTAAAGATAATATACGAAACACCGTAGCTATGCTTCTATAGCTTAGTTTTATCGTTCCGTTTACCTATCAGTTTATAAGTGAAACGCCGTCGAAAGACCTCTTATTATTCGGAGGTAGAAGTATACTTCTTGCCAGAACTTGGAAGTAAAGACAGAACCTCTATCAGTAATAATAACCGCAGGTAATCCGTAGTCCTTGAACTAATAGTCGATAAATAGCTGAGCTAAAGCTAGCGTATTAATTATCTTCAGATAAGGTATATACTTAACATCTTTTATATACCTATTGATAATTACTAGTAAGCTATCGGAGATTCTCCCTAAAGAGCTCCCCTTATAAGGCGGTAGATCTATGATAAAGTCTATAGTTATTAACTTAAATAGCTTACTTAGCTAGCTAGGCGCTTATATCTCGCCGGCTATCTTTATTCTTCTTGCCTTTATCCTTTGATAAATATCGTAACTTTTGATATATTCTTTAATATCTAGCTTTATCTTCTGCTAATAGTACTTTCGCTAGATAAGCTTCAGCGTCTTATCTTAACTAAAATAGCCTGCAGTTAGATTATTATAGTATATCTTCATGATTTCAGTACAGATAGCTTCGTCCAGCGGAACGTAAGCCTTTCGCCGGTATCTAAGCAGTCCTTCGCTATCGATACTCTAATCTATATCTCCGGTTTTCTGCAATCTAGCTAACTTCTTAATAGTAAAGGCGTCCCTTTTCTATAGCTTTATAAGCATTAAGAGAAGTAAATTCGATTTAAGGTTTACTATTTCGGTTCTTATAATACTTACTATGAAGAACTATAGCATAGCATATCTATAGCTATACTGGCCAGCGCCCAGCTTCTCGCTAGCGCCTCTCAAGAGGGTATCCAGACCTCCAAATAAGTTCTATGAACTATTAAGCTTTATAGGTATATATCGCTAGTCAGGCGTAGAAGTCGTATCTATGGCCTCGATCGATACTCCTTTTGAAGAAGTATTATTAGTAGGTTATAGAATCTGAGTTAACCGGCACGATATACTATTATTCGGACGCCGGTTACTCTCTGTCGTATCGCTAGCTTTACTAGGTACGCAGATTAACCCGTCTTTAATTACACTTCGTAGCTTATTTTACAAAGTAAGGAGCATAATATTTTCCTTATCTTTCGCCGGCTTATAATCAGGCCTTCTCGACGGTCCATCAGCGGGATTATTTTTCCCTTATCTATAACTTAATATAAAGTCATACTTAGATAGCTCCAGAGCTTATCTAGCTTATCGCAGGCTTAATACCGTCGTAGTCATAAAATAACGAAAGTTACTATAATCTATTAATACCTCAACTGGGGCTATACTACCTTCAAGGTAATACCTCTAGTATATAAAACACTTGATAATTGCAAGGAGTTCTTAATTATATACTTTATAATTCAACTCGGCAAGTTCTAGCTTTTTACTAAAGAACGCGATAGGGTGCTAGACGGCCTTTTTCCCTTCTTTCGCCGGCTACTCTCTAGGCTAGGAGAGAATTCCCGCGATAGTAAACCCAGAAGCGTTAGTCTCTAGCTTTCTCGGCTTCAGTAGATCGAAGTGTATAAGAAAAGGTGCTATAGTAAACGTATCTTACAACGCGTTAAAAGCCTCCCTTTCTATAGCACTCTATCTAAAAGCAGGGGCAGGTTACCCTTTCTTCTTACTACCTATTAAACTTATTAGAGGTCGAGTAATCGCTGAGAACCTTGCGATAAATCGCCAGTAGAAGTTTATAAAACCGATAAAGACTTATATATCTCTAATATTTTCAAGCTCTAGCTATTCCCTGATAGTATCTATCCGGCTTATATCTATTAAAACGCTGGCTAGGGAGATAATATATCCTAGAAACTCTATACTTTCAGTATTAAAGGAGCACTTTAATAACTTAATAAAGAGGTTTATATGCCGAAGTCTCTCTAGTACTTAGCGGACATATTATTCATATTATAATAGGTCGGCAGAATAGATCAGGATATTATTAAGATATATAATATATATAATATCGACGAGGCCCGCTAGCGTATTATTAATAAATACCTAGAAAGTCGCTAGCGCATTTAATAATCTAAACGRCATAACCTGGTACTCGTAATACCTATATCAGGTACGAAATACAGTCTTCTATTCATTACCCTAGCGAATTCGAACACGATAGTAGGCGTTTTATAAGTCTAGTTTAGTAAACACTCTAGCATCCCGGAGCCTATCTAGCGTTTCGCTGATTAATAGCAGAAGGTACTAATCTTTAATCGTAATTTTATTCAGAGCCCGGTAATCAACATATAATCGAAGGCTACTATCTTTCTTAGGTATAAAAAGAATAAGTACACCTGCAGGACTCTTACTCTTCCTTATCTAACCCTTCGCTTCTAATAAGTCGAGGTATTCCCGGAGAACCTCTAGTTCCTTCTCGGAGAGGTTATAGATTAGAGAATAAGGTATCTTTAATCCTAGTTCCAACTCGATAGCGTATTAATAGCTCTCTAATAGGAGTAGCTCGCTTCCTTTCTCCTTAGAGAACACGTCCTTAAAGTCACTATATACGGAGGGAATAGTAAGCGTATCGCCGGTATCTATCTAGCGTATCGTACGCAAGTTAGGTATTATAGTATATGCAGGAGATTTCTATTCGTTAATAAGAGTCGCAAAAGCTCGAGGTACTATAATATTAAGGCTATCGGAGTCCTTTAAATTATAAGGGAACCTCTACTACTTATTCTTAAAGCTAATCCGAGGATCTATATCCTCTAACTATAGCCACCCTAATATCAGGTCTATATCTAGCATATCGATAACTCTTAGCCGAAGAGTATCGACTCTAGTCTGTCCAATCGAATCGGCTATCTTTACCTGAGCGACTATAGTACTAAAGATAACGCCTTTATTCCGTGAAAGTATCTGGAAAGTCCTTAGTCCTTCGCTAGTAAGTTTAAGCTCGTATTCTTTAGTAACTAGTCTTAATATAAAGTTATCTTCTGCTCTACTATCAATAAAAGCAGTTATCGATTTCTACTTACCCTAGGATAGAATCTTCATTTAGATTTCTATCTTATTATCCGGTAAACTCAGTCCGGACATAGAAGATACTACGAGTTATAGCTTTCCCTAGCGTTTATCTTTAGTATCGCCGGTATTTAATTTTAGATAGTTCGGAGAGATATATCTATATTTGTTATAGGAGTAGTATTAAACCTTAGAGATATCCCGTTTTATCAGTCGATCCCTAATAGGTATACTATTTAGGTCTCTTCTCCCTTCTTATCTTTATCAGCTCTTATCTCGTCGATCGTCGGTTCTTCGCTAGTACTTATACGAGTCATCCTTCTTCGCGTTCAACTCCTTATATTTCTGCTCTTCAGGTTCCTTTTATCTTTTATTACTATTAGTACCTCTAGATAGGGTATAAGTCTCTTAAAGAGTAATAGTAGAAATGACTTAGTCTCAGGTCTAGAGTCTATTAGCTTGACTATTCTCGACGATTTTCTGGCGAATCTCCGGGCGGATCTTATTAAATAAGATATCTTGTAATTAACGCTTAGTAAAAGGTTTAAGTTATTCTTCCTTCTCTTCTAAATAATTAATAAACTCCCTGATTAGTTAACCTAGCCTCTAGCGAGTATTCTTATAGTCCTATGAGTTAGCTACCTTTCGTGAGATAAGGAGTAGCTAGAGATTCGCTAGGAACTCTTTATAACCTTCCCAGGTCATCTCGTAAAGGGTATCTAGGGTATGCTTCCTGAACCTTTCCTAGGCGTTCGCTAGTTCCTTGCGGAGTAGTATTACTACCTATTTGATCTTGACGAGATTAGTTAGGTACCCTTCAATATCATAGTCGAAGACTCGATTATAAGCCTGCAAGTACTTAGTAAGCTCTCTTTAGCTCCTGCCATTATATTCCGGTGGAATCATATATTTGCCTTTATCCCGGCGAGGAATTAGCGATTCTTCAGGAGCTACTGATCGACTAGTATCTCTCTCTATACTTAGGGTAAGGTCTTCGGATATATAAGCTTAGTAGAGTCGCGCTCTTATAGCAGCTTCCGGAGGGKATTAAGTAAGGTCTTCGCCGAATATTCGTCGGCACTTAACTATAAGGTTATCTAAGATATCGTTCTGTTTCTTCAGCGATCGGAGTTTCTCTTATAGAACTAAAAGGTCGTCTACTAGTATATCGCCGGGTATTATCTAGGCCTTAATAGAGTTATCTTAGAGTATAGGTCGGTTTAACGCAATAGAGGATTCTCCGCTTTAAGCTATTATAACTATTTAGGCTAACGTTAAGTAAAAGCAATTAGAATATAATAATCACTTAGTACGCTAAGGTAAATAGGCATAATAGAATAGTAGAACAGTCGCTAGAGATTCGCTAGTAATGATCTAGTTAATACAGAAACTAATTACTAAGGAGAGAAGGTTCTTCCTTCCTCTCCAATTCTGAAATACAGGAGTGGGAGGCACTAGGCGCACAGACCCATTACAAGAATCCGGTTCTAGAAATCTACGGAATCGAGACCCTCTGTTATCCTTACTTAATATATCCTACTTCTTTCGCGATAATATATCCGGAATAATCGCTTCGCTCTCTAAGCGAAATACTAAAGAGAACTAGAATATAGCTAAAGTCTTATACTAGCGTATCTATTATTCTAATAACTATCTCTTTATTATAAAATATTCTAAGTTCTTATAATCTATCTAAATTATAAAGAAGTTATTGGATTTATAACCAGTACCTTGGTCAGTTTTGCCTGCATTGGCATACACACCCTGTACCTTGTCAGTACATGGTCTTAGTACCTGGTTCAGT
>FJUX01000227.1:0-25117 GCA_900074905.1 Rhynchosporium agropyri | reverse complement strand
TAACCCTAACCCTAACCCTAACCCTAACCCTAACCCTAACCCTAACCCTAACCCTAACCCTAACCCTAACCCTAACCCTAACCCTAACCCTAACCCTAAGAAGCCTTAGTACACTATATATAATTATAATTAAAAAAGCGCTAGTCTAAACCTCTAAAGATATTAGAAGCGATCTTGAATTAGCTATTAGCGCTAGTATCTATATATTAGAAGATAATACTCTTAGCTTCTCCTCTAGTATACTTAAAGTAAGTCTTAACTTATATATCGCTAGTAAGGAAATTACTAGAATATTCTTCTAAGAAGAGCTTTATATCTATCTTCTATATATTATACTTAATCTTATTATTATAATTAGTAAAGAGAAAGYARAGGAACTTAACTYRRTAAGACTYRATAGCTTTTATAGCGTTATCGAGCTTTAGAAGAAAGTAATCTATAGTAAGTTAAAGGTCTATAATAAGAGATTATCACTTTCTAATAATATTAGCGTTAGCTTCTAGAGCGAGAGTAGTAGTTATAGTAATAGTAATAATAGCGTTTATAACTTATATCTGCTTATCTGAGAAACTAAGAAGCGCTATCGTAGACCCTAGTAAGGAATTAGTTTTAGTTTAAGAAGTGAATATAAAGCTTTACGATTCAGAGGTAGAAGAGATTAAAAGTAATATAAGTCGCGGAAGGATAGTAGTATTAATAAATAACTTTAGTAACTTTAGAAGTCTTAAGGACTCGGGCTAAGGCGTAGTTTCCTTATTAGTATTATCGAAATCGTTATTACTATCGCTATTAGACCCTAATACTATTTCTTCCTTAATTAGATCACTTTTAATAGTATTCCTAACGATATTATCTACTAGCGCGCTTTCGCTTTTCTTTTTCTATTCAGGGAACTCGAGTCTATCTAGTATAGAGGGCTCTCGAGTGCTTTAGCGCAGTTATATATAAGAGGGCCCGCTATAGCTAGAAAGCGCGCTTAAGAGGGACCTAAAGCTTAATAATAACTTATTTTAAGGGGTAAAGATTAATATAGCGCGAGAGTAAGCATATTCTTAAAGTCCCTTAGTAGAGTATATATTAAGGTATTAGGAAGTTACTAATTAGGTTCACTTTAGATTCCTTTTATAATAACTTACTTCGGCTATCGAGTTCTCTTCTTATAAGTATATATAGAGTTAGAATCGTAAGAGGGAGCTTCGCAGAAGTTATAGATATTCGTAGAAGTCGCGATATTAGGAGAGTTTAAAGTCAAGGATACGTAAAGCTAAGTATAAGGCTAAGAGTATAAAAAATATTATAATAGGGTTTTTTAGTAAATTATACTATAGAGATAATACTAATTAAGAGAGAGAGTTTAGCTTTCTCTGAAATACTCTACTTCTAAGGTATAGAAGGTAGATAGCGCGTATAGTTAGAGTTATCGAGTATAAGCAGATAGAAATAGTAGAAGTTATACTAAAAAGGTAATACTAGCTTCAATTACTTCTGAGTAGATATTACTACTTCCTAGCGAGATAAGGATCTTTTCTTATATTATAGCAGAGGTATAAGGGGTCAATAACAAGTTATATTCGCCTTTAAGGGTATACTAAGTAAAAGGAAGAAAAGATAGAGAGGAGGTTTCTACTCTCGACTCTCTCTCTAAGTATAACTATAGGGCTATACTAACTAATTATTCTCTAGTATATACTAACCGTATCTCGCTAGCCCTACCTGCTATAATGCCTAGGAGCCTGAGGCCGTTATAGTATAGATCGTAATAGTTCTTAATTAGAATTAAGACGTTATAAGTAGATATTAATTACTATATGAATTTAAGCACGAAGCTTCTAACTAATAGCAGAAGTGCTAGTCTTATATAGAACCTTCTCCTCTATTAGAAGTCTTCTACTTAGGGAGTCCCTTATGTGGAGTCCGACTCCATTTACTAGACTCCCGCTAAGCTAGACTCTATCACGTGATCCTAGATTACCTATAACTATAATATTATTATTGCTACGATATAGGTAGCTTATAATACTAGTCGCTGATTTATACTATAACCGTGTTAGTACTATTCTCCTAATAGTACTAACCCTCTCTTTAGTATCAAAACCCGTTTGATACGTACTATATAGTAGTACTATCAGTATTCTGGTGCCAAGACGGTTTTGGTGCCAAGAACCTTACCGGGTTCGTGACACGTAACTTAAATCTCTACCCTTTAATACTAAGAAAACAGTTCCACGCTTACTATTAAGAATCATAATACTACTGCTTATTTGAGTACTACTCTATTTCTAGCTGATAGGGCTCATAACCTATCGCAAGATTACGTTGATCTTCGGAGTGAGGCATAGAGTAGTTTAATATTATATATTATATTATAATACTAATTAATATAGAGAGTTAACCGAAGGTATTATCTAGGAATATCCGCACGGATATGCACGTAACTATAGTCACATGACCCACACCAAAACTCATAACCCGTATCCTCGCAACATATTTCTAACTCTAACCCGTTTTTTTACCTAAGATTATATACTTAAAAAGATAAGGCAGTTTAATCAGAGGAATTAAACGCTAGTAGATTAGACTATTAACTTTATTAAGTAACTTAACTGCTTCGAATTGCAACTTAAATATAGCTAAGATATATCCTAGATATTCTATAATATCCGAGGCCTATATACTAGCTCTAGTCTCGATTGGAATGCCACGTGATCCTGCATTGAACACTCATTATTCTAATAATATAACAATAATTAACCCGTCTTAGAATAATAGACAGATAAAATAGACACTTAGAATCGCTATTATGATAGAATTATATTAAATATACGTATTAGACAGATGTTCGGAAAACTCTGCACTTGATATAGTATACGCTAAGTCATAGTCATAGTAGTTCTAAGTACAGCTGTATCCATACCAAATTCTAACACCCACGTCTATTCTTGTACCAAGGGATCCAAATGAAGCAGGGGGCGATCATGCGATAAGACGAGGCTGTCGCACGCCGGCCAGCGAATTGTCTAACACCTTGACTTACCACCCTGAGATACAATGGGCAATGGAGTAACAATTGTGCCGTAATGAGGCTTAGGATACTCGGAATTGCGTGAGTAGTATTGAAAAGCCCCTCTTCGCGTCTCTCAATTTGTGGATAAGAGTTGTGGATAATGCTGTAAATACTAAGTGGAGTACGGAGCATAAGGAGGCGATATAATCTTGAGTGACAGGGTAGCAAAGCTGATTCCCGGGTATCGTTTGAAAGGAAAATGCGTCTTATGGCCTAATGAGCAAAAATCTGATCCCGTTGTGACGGATGAAAGCTCGCCCGAGCTTATTCTCGAGTCAGCTTTGATTTTCGGACTTAATCCCGAGGAGCAAGGGTCTCGAAGATTTGCTATAAGCATCCATTATCCCTCGAGAATCGTACGAGCTCCTAGTCGAAGGATGTTAAGAACAAGCTTCATATCCGCCATCAATCTTCAGGCGATTTTCGCACTTCATTTTGACTTCGCGGGATCGTAAACAGTCGACATGATCCACGATATCATCAGTTTTGTCGATGAGCATCGCCGATGGACTCAGGACGATGCTCGATTACAAACTCAAGAGAGACACGTTACATTGCTGGGAGCGGTATGGCGTGACCAGCTGGCCGGTCCGGGCTGCATCACCTCCCTTGCGGTGTCACGAGCCACGTGTTCAACCTCGGCATCACCACCCTGAAAGTATCTGAAGACGCACCAGGCCAAGAAGCTTTCAGACGGGACTGAAAACCTCTTTTTGTGAGAAAAGAATTGACTGAGCTGCTTGATTGACGTGGTGTCATCGCAGGTGGCGAAGACGAATTCTCCCTCGGAAAGCGGACAAGGAGGTGTACCCGTACATATCGAGTTCCCTATGCATACAACAATCGGACTCAGCTGGCGCTAACATAGTGTTCAGATCTTCTGGAGTTGCAAACCAGGGCGGTGAGCCTAAACTTATGGCCTGTACCTCGGTAGAAATCGCATGTAACTGCCTGCTAGCCTGACTGCGCAAGGATTGGATCTAGTCGATTTCTTGAAGGGCCATGCTTCGAACCTGCTTAGTACATTCATGTCCCGATGTACAGGCCAGCGATCATTAAGAGATTTTATATAAGATGGATAAGCGTTCATCTTGGCTAGCCCCGGTGGTTCGGAGTCTGGCCATGCATCTATATTCATAGAGGTAGACTCAAACGCAGTTACGAAAGTGGCCCCCGGACTGGGGATTGTGTTGCACAGACAAAGGAAAGAGCCATAACACATGGATGGCCGCTTCAGCATGTCAGGTCTGGCAACAAATCAATGAGCATAGCCCCGAAAGATTTTAATCAGACCAGGGAATCCAAAAATCGATACACAGCTATCAGAGCACGAGATATCTACTAGAGTAGAAAGGGAGAGTTCAACTCTTCGCAACCCTCCCCAGATCTGTCCACGTCAGCCGAAATTCAACATAGAGCACCTATGTCACTTGCCATACCATACACCAACTCTTATCTGAGGAACACATTTATGTTCCATGCATTCCGGAAACCTTCGGACTTGTTTGTCTGCGGGGTAAATATTCAGTCTGAGATATCGGTTCAACCAACCATCGAAAGTCAACATGTCCACCTTCTCCTTTCGGCTACGATGCATGCTCTGGAAGCATCTTGAAATTATTCTGGAAAGCAAGGACTCCGATAACAACTTCTGGCGGGGTAGCCCCTCCCCCTTGGAAACTCTAAACGGCCCTCCCAAACATGCTTTTTCCTGGACCAACCTTTTGTCTGAAACTACGGTAGTTGGCTGCTATCTTCATCATTCTTCGATCTTGAGCTCCGACGAGTATTCGAGCAAGTGCATATGTACGGCGCTTCTCTTACTGTCACTAGCGTTCCTTGTTTCAAAGTAGACTTACGCATTCGTGAATTTTCGATTTTTCAATCTTAACTATAGCGTTACCACCTAAGGTTGGATGGTAGCGCTATCTGGACCCGGGAGGTCCGGTCGTGTCTTGGCAAACATCGATAAGTCTTTTGTGGTCAGGTAAACAAGATATGCAATTTGAGAAGGTTTATTTTCGTCGGGGATTCGAATTTGCCGATATCATCAGTTGATTATATTTTCCTTGGCGGTGCCCTTCAACGTTTCAGTATCTGCTATCTGTATTATGTTGCCGATAAGCCTGATAAAGGTTCTGTTTCTTTACTTGTGGAAATAGTCTCAGATCTACACTTTGATTCGGGACAAGTGCCGACATTTAGCTGCAAGATTGCTGAGAATCTCCTTAATCCACTTGCAGTGTCTCGCGGCCCCAGCAGTTGGCTCTAGTTACAACAACCCTGGCAAGCAGATTCAATATCATCACGTTGCCGTCGATGGCGTTAAGATCCATCTGAGCTATTCCCCTACGCGAATCGTGTCTCGGCTAAGTCCAACGTAGTGCCATGTTGATATCTGCGTAGTTGTCAAACCTCGTATCTGATGCAATGATTGTACGAAAAGACGACATAATCCGGCGCTCCTCTCTTGCGTTTTCAGGTTTCGAACTTACAAATGAGGGTAGCCACTTTAGGATTCGAAGCCGAGATTGAGGTTAAATTGCAACTTCCTTACTAGCTTTATCCCAATCAAGTGTTTAGACCAATCAGATCATAGAGTTCTTATGTGAACCTGCTATCTCAAGATGAGTACTTTAGGGTTACATAGAACGACCCTAGGTTGAACTTGGTCTGGGGCTTGAATGCTTGCTACCCACCCTCTGTCCCGGCTTAGATTGTGTGATATCACAGGAAGGGGAGCATAAAGACGTCGGTAGCTCCTTTGTGTTTCCTCCATCAGCGCGACGGCCACCAGACTACCAAGATTCGACCAAACAGGTAGTTGTCAATCAGCATGTCGACAAACGAGGTGGTGCAAAAAGCACCATCACTCTACTACAGCAGCAGTGATGAGAAAAAGGTGCCCAAGGTAAGTTGAACCGAAATAGCCTAGCTCTACTACACATCATGACGTGAATGAAGTTGGCAACACAAACAGTCGCCTCGGTGGACGAAATTTCTGTTGAACGATACGAAAAGTATGGCAACCCTTTCAGTTAACAGGTGTTCTTGAATAACACATATACACAGAGAGCTAAATGTTACCGGAGAAGATCTTCTCAAGGCTCAGGAGGATGCCAAGAATCTTGACCTCGAACAAACTCGCGAAGTAAGTTATCAGAAGCTCCTTCCCTTGGTTCCCTGGAGCACGGCTAAGTCCTGGCCAATAGATCATGATAAAGGTGATGAAAATCCATCAGAAGGATCCCAACTTTCCCATCGAAGTCGTCGAGCGTATCCAAGAGTTTCTTGGCAACAGCGACATCTTTGAAAACTCTGAGAAACACGCGCACCTGATTCAGGAGATGAAGACCGAGGCTGCACTCATCACTGGGAACAGTCCATACGCCGAAGTTCGAGCTGTGGTCGACAACAACGACGACCCTAGTATGCCCTCCTCTACGATTCGTGCCTGGGGTATTGGGCTCTTTTTTGTCGTCGCTCTTTCATTCATCAATCAGCTGTTTTCAATTCGTCAACCTAGCATCAGCGTCGGGTCTAACGTTGCTCAATTGCTGTCCTACCCTATTGGTCGAGCTGCTGCAACTTGGCTTCCTGATATCGGCTTCACCCTATTTGGCGTCCGTCATTCCTTGAACCCTGGAAAGTTCTCCAGGAAGGAGCATATGTTAATCACTATTATGGCGAACGTGGGATCTTCGACACCCTACACGGACAACATCATCTGGACCCAAGTCCTCCCGCTCTACTTCAATCAGTCATATGCCAGAGGATTTGCCTACCAAATCCTCATTTCTCTTGGCACAAATTTCAGTGGTTACGGTATTGCTGGTATCTGTAGACGGTTCCTTGTTTTCCCGTCGTACTGTGTCTGGCCCGCGTCTCTGGTAACCATTGCTCTGAATTCTACTTTCCACACGGAGAAGAACGAACGTAAGTCTACACCATTTGAATGACTTCAGGAGAATCACACTGATGTTAGAAATAGCTGTGGTAAGCCCCTTCTTCAAGAAGATCTTTACTATGTCTCGCCTCAAGTTCTTCGCTTGGACATTCGCAGCTATGTTCGTGTGGTTTTGGTTCCCCGACTACATCTTCACTGCCCTTTCGGCATTCAGTTGGATCACCTGGATTGCACCTAACAATGTCAATTTGACGACTATTACTGGCTTTAACACTGGTCTTGGACTCAATCCTTTCCCTACCTTTGACTGGAACGTCTTGCTTTTCGATTCCCAAGACCCGTTCATGGTACCATTCTTCAGCACTCTCAATAAGTTCTTGGGAATGTTCATCTTCATGTTCGTCATCCTCGGGCTCTACTACACCAACACTTATAACACGTCATATCTCCCCATCAACACTAACCGGGTCTGGGACCGCTTTGGGGAACGCTACAATGTTTCGCGTGCGATTGACGCCAGGGGGATTTTCGATCCTACGAAATACGAGGCCTATTCACCTGCATACCTTGGCGCTGCAAATCTCGTCATTTACCTCGCATTTTTTGGCATCTACGCCGCTGCCATCTCGTACGCCTACCTCTACCATGGTCACGAGATCAAGATGGGTTTCAAGAATCTATATAAAAGTATCAGGAGGCAGAAATTGGACAATGAGGAGGAGTACGTGGATATCCACAACAAACTCATGTCCAAGTACCCCGAAGGTAAGTCCAAAATGGTGTGCGGAAGCAACATGTAGCTGACACACAATAGTCTCCGAGTGGTGGTACTTTGCAACTCTGGTGACTGCTATCGCAGTAGCATGTGCTGGTATCGCTGGCTGGGAGACATACACGTCTGTCGGCGTCGTGTTTTACGGCATCTTCCTCTGCCTTATATTTGTCGTGCCTATTGGGATCATCACAGCCATGACCGGAGTTGAAGTAACTCTGAATGTCTTGGCTGAGTTTATCGGCGGTTCCTTTGTCGCCGGAAATGCTCTGGCCATGAACTATTTCAAATGTTTCGGCTACGTAACATGTGCAAACGCGATTGCGTTCACCAATGACTTGAAACTCGCCCATTACGTCAAGATCCCACCTCGACACACATTTTGCGCCCAGTTGGCTGCCACATTCGTGTCAACGTTTGTCTGTATTGGTGTCCTGAACTTTCAGATCAACCAAATCAAAGATGTATGCACACCCGATCAAGTCAATAAGTTCACTTGCCCAGGGATCAACACATTCTTCACCGCAGCCGTGCTGTGGGGCACTCTCGGTCCGCACAAGATGTTCGGTAAGAATGGACAGTACTCCGCTCTGCTTGTTGGCTTTCCTATCGGATTGGCTGTCCCTATCATAATCTACTACGCGCAGAAGAAATTTCCAAAGCAGAATTGGCTGAGACAGATTCATCCTGTTGTCATGTTTTATGGTGCGCTCACCTGGGCGCCCTACAATCTGAGCTATGTGTGGCCTGCGGTTCCGCTGGGTTGGTTTAGTATGGTGTACATGAAGAGAAAGTATCTCGACTTCTGGTCTAAGGTAAGCAAGCGTACCCTGATGTTCAATTCTGTGGTCAACTGATTGTCCATACAGTACAACTATATTCTCTCGGCATCTTGGTCGACTGCCATTGCAATTTGTGGTGTTGTCATATTCTTCGCACTGCAGTGGAGCGAAGTTGAGTTGGACTGGTGGGGTAATAACGTCGTCAGTCAGGGGTGTGAAGGGTCGCCTTGCACTCGATTTGTGCTCGACGAGGGCGCACACTTTGGCCCTGGCATTGGACAGTTCCACTAGGAGGCTATCCCTGTGCTGTATTGTGCCTGATGAGGACGTTACGTTGGTCCTGGGGGAAAGCGAATCGTAGCTGTGTACGTAGTGAGTGAAGCGAGGTTTTAGCTAGAATTTAACACCGAAGATCCTATATACATGAGAATGGGTCTATTATGTCCTATAGAATAGTGGAGGATTGTTTGCCTGTGTTCTGCTGTGCCAGACGTTACTTTCTGGGAACTGATATTTGGAACTTGGTACTTGTAATCACTTGAGACCTGAGACTTCTCACAACATGCATACATCGCAGATCTTTGGTCCTTAGTTAGTACGTTAGGAAACGACGTACTCTACTGAAAGTTCAAAGTCTTGCGTAAAGATTCTTCCTACTTTGGTACAGTCGGCAAATCACAGTGTCGACACCAGATTTCTGGACCACCATAACAATGCTCTTGGCCTATGTCTGAGTGCACCAAGTCATGAAGCACATGATCGTCGGTTTAGCCTCCCCCAGAGACCCACAGCACTACAACCTCCCCCTCCGGTAGTTGACGGAGTGGATTAGTGGTATGCAAGCCCTGCCTGAGGAATTATACCTTACCACTTCTAGTCGTAGATCATTCTACATCCACTATCTAAATAGATACTAATAGTCGGATCACCTTCTCGATGAAAGCAAGTATCCGGGGAAAGTAAGTGTCCGGCAGTTTTACCCCGTAAGCGTGGATTTCACTATTAATGCTCTTAAAGGGCTCCTTTCGAGATTCTTCGGGTAATAAAACCCTTAAACTATATGAACCAAAGCCCTTAGTTGATCCGTAGTTGCGTTCTAGTTTCTAGTTAATGATAGATGTTATCGCAGATTTGTTCTCTACTTTTGATATTTCTTAGAATCCGATTGATTTTAAAGGGGGTGGCTCGAGCTTCACAGAGAAACTTTTGGTGCGGTTTTAGTGAGGGAAATTCCGGCAAACACTTGCTTTCCTCGGACACTTGCTTTGACCGACTGTAAGCGGCCGCGCACAACAGAAGGTGACCTGACTATTGTAGTCTGATAACTCAACGTTATCTTTTTGCAAGTCAATTGGATGATCAGAGACCGTTCAAATTGTCGACGAGCTTTACTTAGAGCGCAGACTCAGAGCTAGATATGCCGGTTACGTATCCTACAACAAAAGACCAGGAAATTAAAAGGCAACCGAAGCAACTAGTAAGTAAGTATTAGGGATCCTCGCACATGATGCTTCTGCAGATGCAGCGACGATATACGTATTAGCCCCCACAACAAGTTGCCATAGGTGAGAACGTCAACTTCTACGACCAGACAACACCCAAATACGTCTTGTTAGATGACTCGAAAGGTTGGTATTATCTACCTATCAAAAACCCGATCTATGCAGGTCTGCTCGGAATTAGGTATGCTCACTCCACATGTACCACGGCGACCTTCCTTGCCACTTCTTCCACACCCTGTCCTCGGTATATCTCAAGGTCCGTCTTGGCAAATTTTCTCGCTGAAATCTTCTCAGCAAACAAGATATCCATCTCCTCGAACGTACGTCCTCCACTCTCAGGAAGGCGGAAGAAGGCCCAAGCAAAGGTAAGGAAAGCTGTAGTGCCCCAGATGAAGCCCGTGTATCCTCGTAAATTCCATTCGGTAGGGTTCATGAAGTATGGCTGCAAGACGTTAGAAATGACGCTGACGATGTAGTACGAGTTTCTGGCTAGGCAGATCGTCTTTTGTCGAAGTCGAGTAGAGCCCATTTCCGCGGGGAGCGCCCATCCAAGTTGTCCGACGGAAAGTTGGAAGATGAATGTCCAGACAAGAGTCAATACAGCTTGGGACATGCCTACGCCGGAGATCGAGGTCTTTGTGTTGAGAATGCCAATCACGTAGAGAGTGCTTGCCATTACGGACATACCACAGAGGTAGATCTTGCGGCGACCAAAGTGAGGTATGACGAGGAACCAGGACACAAGAGTACCAAACAGAGCCATACCCGTCCCACCAACATTGAGCTTGTATGTTGTATTCGTGTTGAGTCCGACCTGTTGGAAGAAGTAGGTAGAATTATATGCAAACGTCGAACCGGAGAGAATTTGACCTGCGAAGGCCATACATGAGATTTCGGTACGGCGGAGTTCGTTTCCTGTGAAACAGTCTTTATATGATGTGCCAGTCTCGAGTTCTTGTTCGAGGTCGTTGGTGTGGACGATGGCAGCGAGAAGGGTCTTCGTCTGGATCCCGGAAGATTTGCGGACAAGGCGCTTGAGAGATCTTTCAGCTTCTTCGAGGCGTCCGACACGAACTAAATGCCAAGGAGACTCTGGAGCGAAGCATAACAGAGGAATGAGGAAGGCAGGCCAAACCCATTGGATTGCTGTTGATGCGTCAGCACAAGTCTTTAACTCTCGAGTGCAGAAGCTTACCGAAAGGGATCTTGAATGCCCATTGGCTATGTACGTCTACGAGACCTGCAAGAACGCCTGCCGCGATCAATTGACCTATGATGAAGCACATGTTGGTGTAACTGGTGAGGTAGACTCGAAGCGAGAGGGGGAGGACTTCAGAGGCATAAGCTGGAGCTATGGTTGCAAAAACACCCCATGGGAGACCTAGATAAATATCAGTATGCACGTACGCAATGTCACAGATAGATCCCAGAAGTACTCACCACAGATCATCTGTCCCACCAATAATACCTGAATATTTGGCGCAAAAAAGACTATGAACAAATTTGCCGAGAGGAAGATGAGGGATCCAACGATGACTCTCTTCACACCAAATTTGGTGACCAAGTATCCATTGAGCAGAGCACCGAAGAATGCTCCAATGCCCGAAGCATTTCCTAATCCAGCTTGCCATGGTGCTGTCAGCTGATATCCGACACCGGGGAAGAAGGTTCCGTATTTCTTCGCAAACTCAGGATATGCGTAGAAGTTTCCAATCAAAATCGTATCGTAGCCTTCCATGATCACACACATAGAGACCATGAGGGCCCAGAAGATCGCTGTAGGGTAGGCTTTGATAGCCTGGAGTGGTGAGAGCTCGTGCTCTATGATTGTCCCTTCGAGTGCAGCAGTGTTGAGCTCAGAACCTTGCATCTTCAGTTTGAGGCTGTGGTCCTCATTCTCCAGTCGAGATGGAGTAACCTCCTGTGTCAGGTCATTGGTGTTCTTCTCCATGATGGATATTGAGTTAGACCAGAAGTTGACTCAAGTGATGCTAAAGAGCATGCGAGCGAGGATGCCGAAAAAATGCTGATGGGAAACATTCGGAGTGGGCGATGAACATCTTATTATATATGTGCCCATGGGTCCTCACCGGGAGTACTTCGAGGTTTTCAAGTTGAATAATGTTGGATGCATTGTCATGTTTTCTTCGGGGCGTCTGCGCCATGGTTCAGGACTTCAGCGGCGCTATTTCCCCGCTTCAGCAAGCAGGCGGGGTCCATAGTCTCCATACGAGCATCTATCCGTCTCATCTGTCAGATGGTGTGCTTGAGTCAAGAATCCGGGGCAAATGGAGATGCGGGATGGCTCATGATTAAGGTTTTCTGGATTCTTCCTAAGCCCAACATGGTTCAAGTGTGTGCCTGTTCCTTGTCAGTGTACTTCTACTCTCACCAGCCTCCAATTACATGGCATGAAAATGAATAGGGCATACTTACTATGATGGGGAAATACTTAGTAGAGCAGCGCCATTTCCGCCAGTTTCCCGCAAGTTGCAGGTTCGTGGCGACGTTAATAAATTTCCTCATGTGCTCAGGAATTGACCAATCATATATATATATCATCACATTGGCTTTGGAGTGCAGAGTTCAATCCCGCCTCAATTCCGCCGCTACTGTAGGTGGTATGTATGATCGGATCGCTTGTTTGCGGGGTTTATCCTTCTCCGACTGCCCTGATCTGTTCAAGTTAGTGAACTGGTCAATAGGAGTCAACTCCAATACACAATACATGAGGTTCAGATGGAGTCTAAATCAATTTCCTGACTCCTGAGGCGGCTTTGCTTGGGCTGGATAGAGAGGAGTAACGAACAAGTGATGAACCGATGTTTAAATCGCCAGGAATGACAGGACATCGCCTGAAGTCAAATGATGAAGGCGTATAATCAACAGCGACTTTGCTATGTAGGTAGCAGTAATCATCAGTTTCGTACTCCCCTCAGGTCCACCGCAGTTGATGGTGATGGCCAGTGGAAAACGGAAAGAAAGGGTCCATCTAAATCACTTCGCTGAGCATGGATTTGCCAAGTCTCGGAGAGCTAAACTGCCACGCCGTGAGGCCACTAGGACAAGGATGCTTACCCTGTCAAGCCGATCCATAGGCGGATTTCAATCCCTCTTGAGCTAACTCGAAAACTAAGCCTCACGACCACTGTTCATCTTACACTCATTACAGCAAACCAATTGCAGAAGCAGACGCGCTTGAGCATGTCTTCAATCCCGCGCAGTGCCATGAAGTCAATCAGATGTTCTACTCGGAACCTCTGGAAAATGCGGCACCAGCATTATGGTGAGGTGGGGAACTCTCCATGGTGTTCCACTTCCAGAATCATACTTCAATTCTCAATCCTCATAGGTTCTCATGGCCGAAGCCACTTCCCTATTACAATAATTTGACTCGGATTTGGAAGGCTTCAATCGTACCGCGACGGTAACAACATAATCATCCGATATTCTCTCCTCTAATTCTCCCTTCCTATACGTCGGAATCATGGCTGGCATGCAGATTGCTATTCTTCTGGCTGTCTTGTCAGGCAGGACATAGCTATTAATAATGAACTTGCAAAAGCCCTTAAATGTGATGGGTATGTACAATGCAAGCTTGGAATATGGTATCTCACACCGCGCCAGAACAACTGGAATGCTCTCGGTTGCGATGTCTCCGGATCGCTTCTTCTCTATACCTCAAAGCACTTGTAACCTCCGCTCTCCGTGATGTAGGCTACAACCATGTGGTCCTAGATGACTGCTAGTCTTCAGGCCGAGATCAGAGGGATAATCTGGTTATTGATACGAAGAAGTTCCCGAGTGGGATGAATGCCGTTACTGATGAAATACATCGTCAAGGAATGTCGTTTGGGATGTATTCGAGTGCTGGGGAGATGCCATGTGCTCGCTATGGTATGTGACATGGTTTTCTCACACAGGTCACAGCTCGCCTAACGTAAAAAACAGCTGGGTCTTTGGACTACGAAACGAACGACGCAAACAGCTTCGCCGCATGGGGCGCAGATTACCTGAAATCTGACAACTGCTACCACATGGGTCGCTTCGGTACTCCCAAGATATCCTTCGACAGATAAAAAGTGATGGCCGACGCTTTTGAACGCAACAGGCAGATCTATCCTCTACTTGATATGTAGTTGAGGTGAGGATTAGAGTCACACGGCTAGTGTCCCTTGGCCTAATTCAAAATCATGATCGCTAACTGTATGTGGTATGGATTGTCGATTGCGAATTCATGGGGAATGTCTGGGGACATCTTCGACTCTTTCTCGAGAATTGACGATCTCTGTGCTTGTACCGATCTCACGGGCCCACATTGTATCGCACCAGGATCTCACTGTTCGGTGATGAATATCCTGAACAAAGTAGAAGCTTTTCCGGATAGAAGACAGCCGGGTGGATAGGATGACCTTGACATGTTAGAAGTCGGTAATAGCGGAATGACCGACGATAAGCTACTTGGACTATAGCTTGTTGAGGTCGATCTAACAATTTGTAGGAGCGAGCTCATTTCTCCCTCTAGGCAGCATTGAAATCACCCCTTCTGATGGGCGACGACCTTCATACTCTCTCCCCAACAGCGTTAACGATCCTCAACCATCGCAGTTAACCAAGACCCTAAAGGCCGATCTGTGTACCTTGTCCACCACGAGAAACGCGCAGCTCCAGACATATTCGGCCTGGGTTCTATCCAAGTATGGACCGACACCCTCTACGGCGGTGACCAAATTGTGTTTCTTCTGAATGCCGGAGGAAAGGATACGAAGATTAGCGCAAGCCTTGAAGAGATCTTCACTCACGACGGACCAGAAGGTTCTGCTCCTCAAGTGAAAGAAGAGTGGGAAGTGTATGATCTCTGGGCCAATAGGATGGATAACGATGTCGCGAAGAAGATCCTCGATGCGTAGACAGCCGAGCCGGAGAAGTTGTTCAAGGACGTCAATGTATATAATGGGACTGAGCATTCATATAAGGAGGATCTGAAGAATAGGGACTCGAGATTGCTGGGTAAGAAGATTGGTGAAATCGCTGCTGGGGGCAGTTGGGCCGCAAAGGTGAACAAGCATTCTGCTGAGATGTTCCGATTGAGAAGTGTTGATAGCGGAGGCAAACGGAAGATTCACTCGAAGGAGGAATTGTGATACTCAGTCTTGGAAAATATAAGTGAAGTTTGTCTCCTGATGTCGCTCTTCTCGATTGTAAGATTGGAGCCTGTTCCTCGAGGACGAGCATCGCCCGTGGGGTGGAGTCTGCAGATATTGGACCTTGTGTGTGTTCTGAAGAACAAGGTCGCGGTGGGCTGCTGGCCTATCGGACTCGAGCTACAATGGAAGGATAGAGTGGCATAGAACGCTTCACACTTAGTGTTTGCCAGAATATTCCGGCGTGAATAGGATATGCGGCAGTGAGGCTGTTGCAAAATGGTTAATTTTACGTTCTTCTGTCATCGAAGCCATCTGTATCGATTCTGAGATACTCCGGTTTATTTCATCTTCGATAGCTTATTTTGGATGCCTGCATTAGGCTGAGTGCAAGAATGGAGACCTTTACCGTTGAACCAGGTTTCAGATTTTGGATAGCACCGGTCAGTGAATCGAGCCCTACTTTCGCTACATCGCTCCTCATATATAAATTAACACTCTTGTTCTTCGGTGTGTGCTGAAATGGTCCAGCGCAGACTTCGGATCTCTCGAGGACTTCCAAAAGAAAAGAATCGGGGGATCGTCTCCAAGTAGCTTGGTTCGAATCCAAGGCACCCACTCAATTTGCGATAGATTCTTTTATTTGCCTGACATTTTTGAAGTTGGATCGGAAGTTTGTCAGATCCCTTCTAACACATCTATCCTTTACCTCGTAAATGCAAGGCGTTACTTTAATGATCTGAGAACACCCTTTTTCTTTTTGAGCAGTCATCTTTATTATGATTGAAGAAAGGAGGGGAGGCAGGCAAGTGTGGCGGGCGATTTCAACGAGGATGGATCGTCTCTCGCCTTTACCCACTAAAATGCTGTAGTATCGCGCCTTGTAGAGCAAGAAATGCGCGACTGCTGAGAAACGAAGCCTTCCATCACTTCAATATTGACCTGGCCACACCAGATTTTCGAGACCATGAATGATTTTTGCACCTATGACTGACTGTAAACAGCATTCGCTCGCGGCACTAATAACCAACACCTGCAACCAGTGCAGACGTCTTGCCAGACCTCTGCTATGGGATATGGACGGGCTCCTTTAAATCATCTTATAGTTCGCAGAACTTAAGACAAAGGGAAAATGTCGATATCAAACAGCTTCTCATGGCGTTTACGAATCACACGAAAACTTCCTCTCAGAACCGTACTTTCAAGCCCAATGTACGTTTTTTTTTTACCGCATTCACCCTTGAATACAGAATCGAAGATTCGAACTCATCATTTCGTCTTCTGGGGAGTTTTTCAAGTCTACAGAAGTAGTATATACAGCATACTAATTTCACCGACCAGATCGAGCGCCGCTAGTTTGCATTAATTGGGCTGGAAACTACAATCATATTTTGCGAGTTTAGCAATTATTCTTGTTCATAGCTTATTAAAACGAGATACAAATTAAATGCTTCTAAGCCAGATATCGAGTACGCAAGCTTCTGTGTAAGAATACAGGAGTCTTGGGTAAAGACATTCAAACCTTCGCCTTAGCGAAGAGGATGGAGGTGGTACGCATCATTTGTAGTGAAGATGCGTGGATACGACTAAGAATCTTCAAGAGTACTTGTTTTAGACTTTGGAGACAGATCAAACGCTGCCCACCAGTAGACTTTGGCTCATTCTTGTCTGGAATGGAAGAGATCTGGCCCGCTTCTGGATGAGCGATTCTGTGATTCGGCGCTTTCTTTCCTCCCTTTGATACCTGCCATATATTTGCGGCAGAATCGTTAAATTCAGAATCCTTTTTTCATATCGAGCTACAGGCATGCAGGCCAGTTTCCATTCGGAAGCCGTTCGGAAGTCGCTTTCCAGGGATAACAAAGCCACCTTTCAGACAGCCATCAAACGCTCGCCTCATGCCTATCGCTCTGTCTTCTGACAACCGGGAGACTTATTTCGGCTGCTAGATTTATTACCTCTGAAACCCTTTCTCTGACGTCACCTTTTAAATTCGCCTTCATGCGATCTTTTGCATTTGATTTCGTCCGGTCGGTTCCAGCGAGGTAGTCAGTTCTCACGTCCGTTGACGACGGCGATTTTAGCCGTCGCCAGAACGAGAAACTGGTGACTGCCCTCTCCATCGATCTTCATGATCACAAGCTTTGTACCGTAATCATCGTTACTTATGTAGTACCTGCTTATATGATGAAGATTCTGTCGACCTGTCCTTGTTGTAAAGCTACCAGTTGGTCATATCTTATTAGTGCCACCGTGTGAAAACCGTTCCTCATCTATACGGAGACTTCCGCAAAGGGATCCCAATTTTCTACCAACTCGGATTCAAGGTCAATTTCAAGTATAGAGCTGGACTTCTGTTAAGAAGACTCTCTAACAAGTATCCCCCCACGAAAGTGCCTTATCCTTGAAATTTCCTCTCCATCAAGGGAATAACACTAAGATCAATGGTTTTTTGGAATGGGTATATACTCTCATGGTGCAGAGACAGAGAAAAAGACCCGGTTGCATGCGCATGGGTTCATACAGAGGTACAGCGGCTGAGCGGTTTCATAGGGCTAGCAGAGGCTAGAAGACTTTACTGTAAATCACTAGAATCTACTGGCTCCCCCTTAACTACCTGGGTAATTTCTGCCTGGCTATAGACGAATCTGGACCCTGGTTACTGCCATATATAGTAAATCCACCCCTGCTAGCTCTATGACAACACTTTACCGCTGTACCTCCGTACATGTGGGAGAGCGGACCGTGTCTATTCCGTACTGATATCAAGCCCTCAGATAGAAAACGGATCGAAGTAAGATGGAAACTAAGGGCTTTTATGAATTAGGCTGGGGAAGGAAAGGCATATCATTTGTCTGGGATTCAGATCCTGATATTGGCATGCTTTTATTTACTTAAGTAAGCGAGCGTGTAGTGTGATGTCACTGGACCTCCAGTAGCTAGTTGCGCATAGACCTCTACTTCTATAGCTTTCTTCTGAGGTTTCTAAACCTTCTCTATAATATAACTACGCTTTTCCAGAGCTTCTGTTCGTACGCCTTTTCTAGTAACTACCGTAGGGAGAGATTAAGCTATATCTCTATCTACTAGTAATTCTTTCGCGTTTCAATTTCTTCTCTTAAAGAAACTAATAAACCTAGTAATAGTACTAGCTGGGCTTACTATTACTACGTAGCGCTTAGGTATTAAGATAGCTTCAGATTTTCGGTTATAAGCTCTTAGTAAACCCTAGATATCGACGGAATATCTGTAAAGAATCTTATAATATTAAAAAGCCTTAGACTATAAGGATATATACCTTCCTTACTATATATAGCTATTTGCATTAAGTACTCCTATATATTTCAGGATTCTTCTAGGCCTTAGAAATAGTAGAAGGAAGTATCTAGATCTACTACCTATAGCTTCCTTAAGAATAATAACTCTATATTAGAGCACGGAAGTTATATCCTAGGTAAATATTGTCTCGAAGCCCTATATCCTAGCTATTCCTTTCGAGAGCCTTAAGTGACTAGAACTAGCCCCGCTATCTTCCTTTCGAGCCTATCTCGAAACAAGAATATTATCGCTAACCTGGCTTCGAGCTAACTATAGATAATATTAATACTAAAAGCTGAATAATACTACTATAACTAGTTATAATTACTATAATATATTAATAATACTTAGTACTCTAGTAGTAAAGAATCTAATAATATTAATTCTTCCTTCTAAGAATTAATAAAGAATATACTTATATAGTCGCTTAAGATATACTCTAATTACTAAGTATTAGAATCTGAAGTATTAAATCTAGTAAATATATAATAGTTATATATATTAAAATAAAATCTTAAGGAAGAATTAAGAGGCTTAACTCGAAAGTTCTCTGAGTTTCAGATCTTCGAAGCTCTAAATATCGAAGAATAAGCCCTATTAATCTTGCCTCGAGTAACCTCGAAGTAAGCCTCGCCTTATATTATATCCTCTATACCGCCTTCCCTAAGCTAACTCTATAAGACCTTACTTTTACTTATAGCTTCTATATATTAACTTTCTAGCTAGAAGATATTATAACTCTTAAGATATAACTATTATAACGTATCAGGGGAATTACTAATTATATAGTTATATATATTAGAGTCTTTAGAATCTGCACTAAGTTACTAAATATTTATATTAGTTAAATATTTAATAGGAATAAACTCTATACTTAATACTTATTATTATAAACTAAAAGATATCTAGGAGAGTATAACTTCTTAAGAACTATTTACTCTATCGACGCTAAAGAAACTACTAAATATAGTCTAAACCTAAAATATCTAATAATCTATATAGATAATAAAGCTAATATAGCTATCGTATTAAGCTAATACGATTATAAAGGAAGAAGGAGAAATACTAGAAGTAGCTAAGATACTAACTCCTTTATAAGCGTTTAAAGTTTCTATCTTTAATTAAACTTATATAAGATATAAGTAAACTCTACTTAGAGAAATAACTAAGTAACTAAAGGAAAGAATTTAATAGAAACTAGATTCTAAGATATATATTAAGGCTGCTCGAGAGAGAGTTAAGGAAACTAAAATAAGTAAGATATCTAGAATATCTAGGATAAAGATACTCTGATTTAAGAGAGCGAAGGACTTCTATAGTAATAGAGATATACTAGTAATATAATAGCTAGACTATCTAGACTATGACTTTAAGGTAGAAAGTCTAATACTACTAGCTCTAACTTACTTTAAAGTAATTACTATATTACTTAGTAGAGATACTTTAAGGCGTTTCCGATTAGATACTAGAATAAAAGAGATTATATAGAATAGAATATATATAAGCGAAAAAGAGAAGTAAGAAGTTATCGAGTAGCTTAAGACTCAGTATCTAGATAATAAACTACTTTTAGAGGAAGTAAATATTATAGCTAAAGTATTAAATCTTATTTAGGGAGAATATGAAAATCTTACCTCTTACTACTATCGTATTACTATACTCCTTAAACGTGTAGGAGTTACTAATATTAAGAAGGGTCTAGGAGAACCTTTACTACTTAAGAAGACCTCTAATAAGTATATCCTTACCTCTCTTACTTAGGCTTTTATCTATAGAATTAAAGATAATAAGCTAAGAGTTTATATTTTGAATAATAATATTCTACGCGTTCTATACTTATGGAGAATATATAAAGTACTTTATCTATTATAATAGTTAATTAAAGCGCAGGAGAAGGTAGAAGAAGAGGTAAAGAAGAGAAAGTACTTTGATAGATTAGAAGAGTATATCACGTAAGCTATAGGAATACTTATATATATTGCATTAGTTACTTATACTTAGAATATATTTACCTATAGAGTGCAGACTAATACTAGTACTTCAGGTTAGTAAAATAGTTCTTCGGGCTTACCTCAGAATCCTTCGAGCTCTTATTAATCTAAGTAGAATTCTTCGAGTGCTTTATTTACTTATCTACTCTAATTATAGCTAGTTCTATAGCTTACTACCCTTCTGATCTTAAATACTTAAATAATATAAGTAGCTAGGAGTAGAACTAGGTATTAACTTTAGTAATACTAGCTATCTTACTATCGAAATAACTTTAATATAAGCGATAGATAGTAGTTATATCCTAGAAACGGAATATAAACTAATATTAATACTTCTGCTAATATCCCTCTTTTAAGACCGGCGCGAGAAAGCCTGAACTTATATATTAATAGAACCCTAGTATATAACTCTAAGAGGGATATGATTCTCTATATTAGCTATAGATATTATAGCTACTTTAAATCAGCTTATCTAAATATTATACTACTCTTTTAGGAGCGTATATACTTAAAATAAATTATATTCCTAGAAACTACTACCTAAGTATTATATATCTAGCTATAAGGAGACTTTTATAGTATCGAAAGACTTAGAGCTATAGATAATAGGGTTCCTTTTAGTACCCTTAAGTTATTATTGATAATATCTGTAATATTATCTTCTAGCTTAGATAGAGCTAGTATACTAAGCTCAGTAGAGATAATCTCGTTTAATTAATTTATCTAAGCTAGATCTGCTAAGTCGAGTAATAAAGCTAGAAAAGCGAAAGCTATAATTATACTTTTAGATAACTTATAATACTAAGTAGAGTCTATAGAGATATTATGGAATAAGGTAGAAGGAGAGGAAAAAGATAAAAGTATTTATATTAGAGTAATATATAGGACTCGGAATAAGAAGTATATAAGGATTAATATTCCCGAGGAGTAAGATATAGCTAAGGAACTAGAGGTAGTTACTTAAGGATCTGGACTAAGGTTAGCGATAAAAGAAGATAGGAAGAAAAGGAGATAATTAAGAGAGATAGTTAGGTATAAAAGATTAGAGCTAATTAATTTTAAGGACTTAGCTACTAGAATTAATATTATAATAAATCTGCTAGAATTATTTCAGATATCCCTAGAGATATCTAAGTAATTTCGCAAACTATCGATATATTATAACTAGAAGAAAGTAAGTCTAAAGTCTTTAACTTATAAAAATAACCTTACTATGACGCTTAGCCTTAGATCTATATAAGCCTTATCTGCGGCTATAACTGGAAATCTGAAGCTTACTTAAGTTATACTATAAGTCTATCTTATAGATAAGGCTTAGAAAGTTCCTAGAAAGATAAAAGTAATTAAAAAGAGTAAGACTATTATTATAGAATTAAAAGTTAGAATATATTCTATCGACTAAGGTTTTGACTTAGTTATTATATCTCTTACCTTATAGTAGTATCTAAGGTTGAAAACTATTCTACTAGCTTCTTATAGATATACCGGGGTTAGCTATAGTACCGCAGATAATATATAATACTAGCTTACTAAGTTTATTATCTTTGAATTTAGAGTTAAAGATATATAGCATAGAGTCTACGTATTTATAAGAGATACTAAGAGTCTAAATAATAAGGAGCTAAGCTTACTACTTAGGCTCCTGTAGTTATATTCTATAGATATGAAGATCGATATTTATAAAGGTCTTCTTACTCTTAATAGTAATCGAAATAAAGAAATAACTACTATTATCTAAAGCTCTCTCTTTATAGAATCTATACTCTTAAATCTAATTCTATATCTAAAGGTGAAATCTAATAAAGATATATCGGATTTAATTATCTGATTTACGGAGAGCTCTGACCTCTCTACTACTAATAACGAGTTCGCTTCTGATTCTTCTTCTAATTCGGAATCTGATAATATTTCTTCTTCTAGTAATTCTAACTCTTTAAAAAACTAGATTTACTAGGCTATCCTAAGATAATATTAAACTTATTACTAGCTCGCTATAGCTATCTGAAGGTCTCTGGGACTATACTCACCTAAAACCTTAGATATTTAGCAGATATCTTAGAAGTTTCTTATATATTAGAAGGATCTCTTAAAGCTTTAAATTTCGAAGACTATATACCTTCCGTAGAAGGAAGGCCTATTAGGAATCAGTACCCCTCTATATCAGTAAGCTTATTCCTAGCCTTATTTACTTAAGCTAATATTACCTCTATATATATACTAGAGACTAGGAGGGCTACTAGCTAGTCTAGGTTATTATTATAGCTTCTTCTGTCCTTAAATACTATAGCTTAGCTAAAGCCCTCGAGAATCCGTAGTAATTATTTCTAATCTTCCTATCTAGCTATTAAGCTCTTCTCGAAATCCTAATATCGACCTATATCTGCTAACTAGCCGGGTACCTATAGTAATTACGCTAAAACCCTAAATATTACTATAGAATCTAGCTAGAGGGTATTATATATTATAGCTTTTCCTATATAGAGGAGGATAGTTAGGTTACTTATAGAAGAAGTAACTAACGAAATTCTGAATACTTAGGTAGCTGAAAGCGACTTAACCTTTAGTAACGCTATACTCTTAGATTAAATCAAGTGAGTCTATAAGCTTTTATATATATATCGATATATCAACTCGATAGGCCTAGAAGATATACCTTTTACTGATCTCTATTACTATAGAGCTAGAATCTCTGAATATTCTAAGCTAGTCTAGGAGAATATAGCTAGGAGATATACCCTAGTAAAGCTTACTTAGCTGAATAAGATAATTAAGGAGGGAATTAAGTATAGGATATTTGAAAGTATACTCCTAGCTAACGGAGCGCTATTAGATTAGAATAGCTATCTATATATAGTTAATAAAAGATCCGACTCTAAGGTATAAACTAGGGAGTATAAGATAATATTTGATTACTCTAAAATTAAAGAGAAAACTCTTAGCTACTTAATAATCTTAATAGCTAAATGTTTTATATTTCTTAGTAATCCTAAGTATTACCTATTTATCTAGATAGATTTTAAGCACGCCTACTAGTTAGTAAACTTATATCTAGAAGACTACTATATTTACGCTTTCTCTGCACTTAGCTATAGCTAACTATAGCTAATATATATACCTTAAGAGTATAGAAGCTTAGCTTTTTTAATAATAGAACTCATGAAGCTAGTGTTTAGAGATATACTAAGATCTGCGGAAGTAGTAGAGAAAGGTTTCGATGACTCTGAGCTCTCGCTATTTTCTTTAATTATTACTAAAAGGGGAGTAGTTCTCTAGTTTTTACTTTTCTATATAGATAATATCTTTATAGCTTTTAAGATATTTAAGGAAGTATTTGCGTTTCTGAAAGACTATCTCTTACTTAGACTCTTATAGTTTAGTCTTAAGCTCTCTTTTAAGAAGTATCTATTATTCATAATAGAGGTTCTGATATTAAGAACCTTATATAAGGCGGATAGAAAATTAATAATTAAGCCCGAAAGGGTATTAAGAATTAATATATAGCTAATACTTTAAAACGCTATAGAGGTTAGGAGATTCTTAGGAGCGATCTAGATAACGCGACTATAGGTTAAGAATTATATAGAGATTACTCGACTATTAAATCGACTTACTAGAGATATGGAATAGAGATAGAAAGAGAATAAGGCGATATTATTTAAGCTACTAAAGGAAGTATACTTAAGGGTAGTAAAGAGAAACGGCTACGATCTAACTCTCTTAGTGCAAATATATATAGATACTAGTAGATATATAGAAGGATATTATATTATATAATCTAAGGAGGGAGAGAAGAAGATAGTACTAATCCTCTTCGATAGTTTTACTTTCTCTAAAACTTAAAGAAATTACGGAACGTATAAGATAGAGCTCTTATTTATTATAGAATTTAGTTATAAATACTATTATATATTATAGGAAGATAAGCTAGGAATTATCTATATAGATTATTAGCTATTAATCTACTTTCTGGATTCTTTAGCTCTTTAGGAGGGAATTTATACTAAGTAGGCTTTAGAGCTAAAGTTACTAAATATATAAATTACTTATATCTAAGGGAGTAGAAATAAGACTATAGATACTCTATTATATACTATCTTCCTAGGAGATAAGTATAATAGGCTAGATATATTAAGATTTGGAGAATAGTAGTAAGATACTACTAGGCCTATCTAGAGGTAGAAAGACGGTGTTAGTAGATATGAAGATCTGATGATAGAATTAGAGCTTAGTTCTGAAAAGACTAATAGTAAGAAATTAGAAGTTATTAGAGAGATATTTGAGGTAGATAATATTAAGAAATAAGCTAGAGATAAGAAGGAGGATCTAGAGTTTATAGCTACTCTATATGTAATAGGAAGAAAGTTCTAGGATATAACCTTATAGTTAAGTTTACTCTTTACTAGACTATAAGTTTTAGAAGATACGTCTCTCTATAAGATATTCAAAGCTTTATCTGCAGAGACTTACTAGTTATCGAAGCTAGTAATAGTCGAGCTGATATCCTTTTTAAAAGCTTATAAGAAGATATACTAGTATAAAGATATTATCAGGTTCCTTATCTATAGTATCTACTTAGATAGTACAGATCGTATAAGGAAGAGATCCCTAGAGCTCTGATATAAGAAATATAAGTAGGA
>FJUX01000096.1:40055-162318 GCA_900074905.1 Rhynchosporium agropyri | reverse complement strand
GGTACAGGGTGTGTATGCCAATGCAGGCAAAACTGACCAAGGTACTGGTTACAAATCCAACATTCGTAGAGAAGATAAAGAAGATTACTGACTTATACTAGTCGAATATAGCAGCGTCCGCTTAGAAACAGGAGGATAGCGCTAATAAGATAAGGACCCTAGCCCTAGTATACCGGAAGGGAGATAAGGTATAGTTAGACCTATATAACTACCGGATAAATCAACTAAAAAAGAGTCTTAATACGAAGTACGCTAAATATATAGTAGATAAAGTATTATCGCTAGTAGCTATTCGTCTATCTAGGGTCCCCGGTAATATTCACTCGGTATTCTATACGGATCTATTATAACTAGCGAGCTATAACCTATTACCTAGGTAGATAACCGACGATAGTTAACCGGAGCTCGTACTATTCGAGACTTATAAAGAATAGTAAGTAAAGGAGATTCTTTATATTAGAGACAAATCGAGGAGAAAAGGGAAAGGCAGGGAGGTACTAGTAAAGTAGGCAGGTTACTATAAACCTATATAGGAACTCGTTAAAGACTTATCAGATACTATAGCTATAGACGAGTTCGAAAGTAAGTACGGAGATATTAAATACTATAATAGACCTAGATAAGTATAAGAGAAAAAGAAGAATAAGAAAGGATCCGATTAGTTTTAAGCGAGTTATAAGCGTTAATAAGAGGAGTTCGGATTTCTTTTATATTATTTTATTAATTCTAAAAAATAATATAACCTAACGAATTTCCTTAGGACTCTGTTCTAAATAACCGGACTTAAGTAGCGCGACGAGTACCTAGAACTAGGGCAGGAGGGACCTTACTAGTACTATAGCGGTTAGCGATAGAAAATAAGCGGACTACGGGAAGCTTACGTCTAACTTTACTAGGCGATAATATTAGTAACCGAATTAGTGACTTCGGTAGCGATAGGGCTAAAATAAGTAGTTAGCGACGAAAAATAAGCAGAGTCCGAGGATAAGTATAGGAAGAGAAGACTAGTAGCTTAGAGAGGCTTCAAGGCCTTCTAGGCCTTAAGGACCTTACTGAGATCGCGATAGGTATTAGCGCTAAATAAGCGATTAGCGATAGAAAACGATCGGAGTCCGATAACTTATATAGTATCTCTATTAGCGGAGCGGGTCCAGATAGTATAGGTAATATATGCTATTTAAGGACTAAGCGGTTAGTAACGTTTTTCGGACGAAGCTTAAGATAAATATATAGGTTTTCATAGTTCTTACGCTTACGAGAACAGGTTATATAAGCGCGGGAGCGGGTAGACTATATAAGTCAGCGGATATCAGGCGAAAATAGGCGAGATCCGACTTATATTCTAGTCGATATAATCGACCCCGGAGAGAGCATAAGCGGTATAATAGATAATAGAAGCTATCTGACTCCGATTAGTAGTAAGCAGAGTATAGTACTTTTAGAGCAGAGATAAGAGATAGCGAAAGGGAAAGAGTAATCGACGCTAAACGATCTTATTAACTTATAGTTTATAATAGTTAATTAAGAAGAAGGGAATTAGTCTATAAAGTGATAGAAGGAGGTATATATAGCTAAGACGGGAGCGTTTACTAATTTAATTAATAATAAGTAGGAGAGCGATAATAAAGAAGCGGGAAGACGTATTCGGCCTTGCTATTATTATTAGCGATAATAAAGAAACGAGAAGACGTAATAGGCCTTGCTATTATCGTAAGCCGGAAACAAATAGAGGAGTTATATAAATAAATAACCGGAGGCTTTATACGACTTTACTAGTATTATTAATTATTCCTTTACTATTGGTTTACTATTATACTTTATTAGTCTACTATTATTATTAACTTCTAAGCGAAGTCGGCACGAAGCGAGAAAAAGAATCGCAGATATAATAGGCCCTAACCGCATATAATAGGGCGGGATGCAGGTCTTTAGAAGTGAACCCTGACATAAGAGAGGCGGAGGGAGGAGGGGAGTAATATAAGGGGCGAGCCCTAGGATTAAGCACCGGCGATACTTATGCTTACTAAGCCTAGCGGCACCTGTATGTTTTCCTTCGGAGCTAGGCTAGAACCTGACTCTCTCCTGTATCGAACTTCTTAAATACTACACTTGACTATCTGCGTACGCGTTGCTCACCCGTGATAGTAAGAAAGGTATTTTATAGCTTAACTTACTCTTAGTTTCTAAGAAGTCTATAGGTATAGTAGAGAAGGCTATTAATTTAATCTAGTAAGCTATAACTAAGACTAGTCTTAACTATACTATTAAGCTTTAAAAGGTAGTATTTAAGATAAACTTAAGAGAGATTAAGTTCCTTAGTTACTTACTTTTCTATATATACTATAGGTACTAGCCTAAGTTAGAATTAGATCTTGCCTTTCTAGTATATTTTATTAGAGTAATTTATTTAGAGCTAGACTTATAAGGATTCCCTAGTATACTTTAGGGAGCGGATAGTAAGAAGAATAAAAAATAGGGAGATAAAGTATTAGAGTATATTAGAGCGTAAGCTACTAAATTATAGTAAGTAGATTAGGTCTTATACCTAGAAAGAATAAGATAGAAAGAGATATATAATCTAAAGGTATCTAGAAGATAATATCTAGGAATTAGCTCTATAGTTATACTTTACGACTATACTATAGCTAGGTAAAAGTTACTTCTAAGCTAGAGGAGTCCTTTTATAGTCTCTAATATAGATAGAGAATATAGTAAATCTTATACCTTATAGTAAATTGATAGAACACTAATACTATAATACTTCTATATCGATTAAATAAAGCTCTTTTATCTGCGAAACTTATACCTTATAAATAGATAGAAGGAAAGACTACTATTATATTAAAACTTTATAGCTAAGAAGGGTAAGTATTAGCTGCTAATAGAGCTTAGAACAGGTCGAAGGATAGAGATTATAGCTAGAGATTCTATACTAGAGGTATAGTAGTAAGAGTAGGGAGTTTGATAATATATATAGAAGGTTAAGAGTTATAGATTATAGAGTTATAATATATAGATATAAGGTCCTAATATAAGGAAGAGATATTCTCTATCTCGAAGGGGAGTTTTAGGAAGGGAGTTTTAGAAGTATATAGCTTTCGATTTAGCCGACCAGATATATCTCCTTTCCGCAGTCTCGACTACCTCGAATCGATAGCCACGATACAACTAATACTACCATAACTATTACTGTACTTTGGCTCACGCATAATACTTGATTGTACGTACTACGAAAGAGTGATACCAACATCAATATCTAATGAAAGAAGTTTTATGAATTTCTTGCGATGCTACAAGGCATGATAGAAATCGTCTGCAGGTAAACTTGCGATCTTGTCGTTATAAAACGGAAATATTTCCACCTGAGAGAAAGGTGGCCGAATTGATAAACTGCAGAAACCTACCGAGTTAATGGGTTTCTCAATTTTCAAAGATTAAAATTATCCCAAAATCACTGGAGCAGAATCTTGGCCTTTGATTTAGTATCTTCGCCTTATTTCATAGCTTTTCATTCGCGTTATGTCAAAAAAGAAAGTGTTATTTGCTTTGAGTTATAGTTTTCTCGCTTGTCAAAACCGGTGAGGTGTTTCTCCGAAAGAGAGCACACTTAGGGAGGTACCTTGACGAACTTCAAAAGAGATGCAGTCTGTGCCCTCCGTACGAGTTGGGCTCGTTTCTCGACACACCTCCCGATAAATAAGTTGCGAAATCAGCAGACTTTGTTCCCCAACCAAGGCCTTTCCTGTACCCCATCCTAGAATTCGCTACTGATATCTATAGCAAAACGGCCCAGCAAGTGTACTGACAAGGTCTTTACTTGGTATATCCGCGTATCCTTTTGGCGCTGTTACTGACAGGTACTGAATATCCGTGATCTTTCCTGGTGGGCTATTTGACTGCATCATGATCGTTCCTCCTTTGTATCTGCAAACCACAGTGAGCAAACCTGCTTAAACCTCGCTCGAACAGAGAAGGCTAAGGTCAAAGCATGGCTAATGATGGGTTCCAATGAAAAACAACTCACTGTTGTACGCGATTTGCAGGGTCCTGGTTCTGCCAAATCCACCACTGTCGATCCACCTGCCCATGATGTAACCAAAATACAGGTTCTCCAGGACTGACATAGAAGTCTCCTCCTGGGTCTCCCCAAATACTGAAGTGGCCGCCCGTATGCAGCGAGAAAGCCGCGGTCGTATCGTACTGTAGAGACTTCTGGAACGACTCGATGTCTTTAGAAGACGTGATTTGGTTGGCGATATCCTGAGGACGCAAGTACTGAGAAACGAAGTAGTCATTTACGTCTCGGCGAAGACAACGTGGGTTGTATCCAAAGCCATCTGAGCGTGGATTCTTTTTTATGTTAAGAGCTGCATCCATAGCACCTGCGAGGGGACCAAGGTTTACTGTCATGCTATATCATGGTCTTGTTAGTAGGAAAAGCCAGATAATCCAAGTACTTACCTTGCGAATGGACCAGTCTTGACGCATCCTCCGCCTTTGCCAGCTGGCACCATAACATTTGCCATTCCGAGATTGTAGCCTTTGTGAGAAACGGCTTCACCGTTGCCTCCCATACTGTGAGCATCTCCGTTAAAGATGGGCGAGAGAGATGGGTCCGGATATTTCCCCCAATTCCAGTACTATATCAGGTCAAAATCATATATGAGGAGGGAACCACGATAACTTCACTTACGGGCTGGTACCCTTTGTATCCGCACTCGCTTCGTAGAGCAGTTTCGTAAGCCCAGACATAGTATCTATGCCAGGCGAGGAAGCTTGCCTATCAATCATTAATTCCCAGATAGCAATCTCTTTAGACATCAGAGCTTACGGTATCATGAACACCATGTGTCATGTTGATATGCACAACGACAAAGTCATCATATCGAGATCTCGCTCCCGGATATTGAGTTGCACTAAGTTTAGATGGAGTTGACTGTAAACATAGGACTGCCTTAACATAGTCATCCTTCTCGTAATTCGTAAGATCACCACTATAATCACAATCATTGAATGTTTTTCCCGAATAAGTGGATGGCTTACTATTCTTTCCTGATGGCAAGTGTGTCTTGGGTGCAAGTCGTCCTCGCACTCCCATCTGAAAGAGTGCCGTTCAACACTTGGTACGCTTTCTCGAGTGCTTTGGCAGCCAAAATATCATCGGGACCTCGCTTCGACAATGAAGTCGCGTGTGTTAGACATGAAATTGAAAACAACAGCAGCAACAAGATATTGAGCTGGAGGGCTGCCATGTTTGGACCAAACTTCTCGAAAAGCCTTACCTGAAAAATCGTACAATGTCACCTAGATGAGCAGACTATATCATGCATTCTTCAACTAAAGGGAATCCCAAAGGGTCTTCATGTCAGCAGGGCGATTTATTTAAGTAGTGTACTTTGGGTATTTGTCAAAAGTTGCCTTGCTTCGGCAGTTTACTGCATCTGCGCACTGCATGGCAATCTCCAAGACCCATTCGAAACAAGTTCTAAATTCCTGCTTACTTCGGCTTCACCCTGTTGGCTGTCTTTATTCTGTTGAGCAAATGAAAACATAGATTTCGTGTCGAAAATGCCTTGGTGTCGTTTCCTATTTGGCAAATTATCTCGGTTCGTCCGGTTGTTCTCAACGTCTGCGGGGAAGACCGGCATTTGAGAAGCCAATCTTTCCTGAGAAGCAAAGGAATATTCTGCAACTCAAGTGATGTGACATCCAATATAGAGCATTCATCTAAGAGGCTGCTTTGAGACAATTTCGTTGGCTCCTACTCATCAGGTGCTTGTTGCATGTCGGCAGTAAAGGAGTAAATAAAGGCTATACGTAAACACTATCCATTATGTCAGGCTCCAGATAGAAAGCAAAGGATTGTTCTGACATCCAGAAATGCCGGCAGTGGGTAAGAATCCTAGGATTGAATTGGCTCGATCCGAACTTCTCGGCGCTATGGGCGATCATTCTGGGTAATTGGGCCAGGCTACTTTAAAGCCTATGAAGCTGCCGAGTATTGCTCTGTAAGCATTTGGGCTGATGAGGTATGCCACTTGCAGTATTTTTCAGAGGACAAATCAGTGTCTTTTAATGAGATAATGACATGAGCTGCATTGGCAGCGAACAAGTTATTCAAGGCTTCGACGTGCAGAGATCACGACTTTTGACCCCAGTAAGCTCGACCATCTCGATGTAGATGACGAAAGGAAATTCCCTTAGCAGTGAAATGAAATATTTTGCGAAATAATATCTTACATTCGCCTTGTGGTCGATGACCTAAATTTCTGTGACGTACTGTGAGCTCGAAGCAAGAGCCCAACTGAAGATGGCCCTACTATCACTGTAAAAGCAAAGCAAAGCAAAGGATAGATACATTTGGTATGGCGAGAAGAAATCTATACACTAAAATTAAGCGTCACAAGAGATCCCATGCCGATTTAAAGTATCGTACACGCGCTCTTCGCCACCACATCACGGCTCAAATTCTCGTATCAACAGGTGATAGTCCCTTCGCCATACGCCTTACCGAAATGTCAGTTTGAAGCTTCAAATGTAATGGGAACGTGTGAGGTGTATTGAAAACAAGAAGGGGATTGTTAGGTAGGCTGTACGTACCGGATCTGTTCGGCGTAGTATTTAGATTGAAGCCCGGCACCCAAAGCTTTGACAGGAACATATTTGATCCAGCCAGGTACGGGGATGGGAGCCAGAACTACGCTTGCATCTTCATCCGAAATGGTCTCATTAAGGATGATTTCCTTTGGCAACTTGGGGAGCACTGCTGCAGGCCGTGCGATTCCGATAAGGTCGCATCCTCCAGTTTTTAATGCTGCCTCCATTCCGAGACGGGTTCGGAGCCCTCCCGTGACCATGAGGACCAATTTTGGGAATGAAGCTCGGACTTCTTGAGCAAATTGGAGAAAGAACGCTTCTCGGAGGAGAGTGCTCTGTTTAGTTTTAGGTTCCTTCTCGGCGACTTTTGCAGCGTCATGAGGATCCTGCATCATACGAGGGTTTTCGTATGTACCTAGGTACCGGGGAGTCAGTAATGCTCATATTGGAGAATTCTGAGAGAAGTATAAGACATGTCTCATGGCTATTTTGAGGTATCCAGATGAGGAAACTTTGAGTACCTCCTGATATCTCAGCAAAATCTACACCAGCCTCGTTGATCAATCTGATTTGCTCCATAACTTCTTCCAAGGACTCAGAGGACGCAGCGTCGACGCTGTTAAGCTTGATACCGATACAAAATTCCGGACTCGTTTGTTTGCGGACTTCTCGGATGATGCGAAGCACAATCTCAACACGTTTGGTTGCTGTTCCTCCGAAATCATCTGTTCTCAAATTTGTCATCGGGGACATAAATTGCGCTAAAAGGTATCCGTGACTTTGAGGATCGTCAGCCATGATTTACTCTCGGGAAACAAGATATTACCTTGCGTGCAGCTCAACGCCTTTAAATCCAGCCTCGTAGCATTGCTTCGATGCCGCTACGAATTGAGCAATAATTCCTTCCGGTCCAGTGATCTCTTCATGTGTCAACTCTCTTGGAGTTCCGAAAAGCAAAGATACTGCTGTACGTGCGATAACAGAATCCCCGAGGTTCAGCTTCACTGCGGATGGAGCAACCGTCTTTTGAAAGAGTCCACTTGACCCAGCTCCATACGGCGATTGTCGTCCAGGGTGGCAGAGCTGAATCACAGTAGGAGTACCTGACCTTTGACAGACAGCTCCCCAGTTCTTCCATTGCGCCTTTTCCTCCGGGCTTTGCTCCCGCGAAACCGAGAGTTCCACATCGCCTGGTGACCCGTGAAACGCCTCATTTACTATCACGTTACCTAGCTTTCATTAATCAAAGCTTCTTTGAACTCAGTAATTAAACTCTTACCTGTGATGATCATTCCCCATCCTCCATCGGCCCATTCACCGTAGGCTGAAACAAATTCTTTGCCAGGAGTGTGATCCTTGGCCATAGATTCCGCCATTGCAGCTTTTGCGAGCCTTTTAGATTATTAGAAAACATTTGATGTACTTGATAAGCAATACGAAGTAATGCGTCGCCATTCAGTTCCGAGTGCGTTACAAACTTCATAAAAAATGGAGACTGACCTATTTGGAAGCACAAGGCCGCATGGCAGCTCGATCTTTTCCGAGAGTTGCATCTTGTAAATCGAAGCAAGCGTGAATGTAGCAGATTATGGTCTGATTTTCAGGAGACAGTGTAGTTGAGTGATTTATGAGCTTGTAGCAATTCAGTTTACAGCAAAGCATGAAATATATACTTCTTATCCAAGCTACTTTCCAGAACTTGTGACGATGCGGAATAGGACACTGTAGGCTGTCTGATTGCGTCCAGCAAGTAGTATATCAATGCAATGATAAGCGGTCAAATACAATATCAAAAGTAGATTTTAAAAATACATTCTACACCACCATCTCAGGCGTTTTGTCCATCATGATTGGCTAATTGGGCTGGTTAACTGGGACAGAAATCACGGAAACCGGGAATCGCATCGGAGCAATCCAAGTCCGACTGCCAAGGCGGTGTCTTTTCCAAACCGAAACCATGATTTCTAATCGTCGTTAAGAATGAACGCCGAAACTCTAACTGCGTCGTCTCAATTTGCCTTTAAGTACGGATGGATTGGTCAGTATAGAAAGTAGTTCGACATGCCGCATGTGCTGCGGGTGTTAGAACCTGCAATAGCCTCATCGGCTATCTAATGCCAAGAGAATTTCTGGTAAACATGTGCGAGACTGTTTCCGGCCGTTCTCCTCGAGTTGATAATCGGTTGTCAAGACACCAGGTAACGAGCTCGGAACCAAGTAAAAGACACCGGGTTGCATCTCAGCTCAGCTCAAAACTCTCTGCCAATCTGGTCCTGTAAATCCAACAGTAGTGGCATCTCATTTCCGACGATTCGAATGCAGCATCTCAGTTCTCCACACGGTATGGTAACATGTCCTTACCTGGATGAAAACTGCAATGAATAGCCAAGCGTAGATGAAGGACCCAACTGGTTGCGAACGAGTTCGACGTTGGGGTCCAACAGCCACTAGACGAAACACGACAATGTGCCACTCTCTGATAACTGCACCTGCAATATGCCTTCGTGGAGGAAGGTCGATATGTTGCGCACCAGGCTTCACTTCAATAATTCAAGCCCTGCTCAAGGCACAGTAAACAGTTAGATTTTCGACATCATTTCTTTCCTGAAAGGAACATTTCGTAGATAAAATCTTTAGCTCCGCTCCCAAACTGTGTGCTCATCCGGCCGTCAAACCAGGAAGCTAAGAAGAAGCTGGGCTAGGGATCGAAGCATGCAACATGTTGAAAGAAGTGAGGGCAGGGTCACATTCTCAGCTAGCGGAGAGGTTTTGAAAGGAGAGGCAGATTGGAAACACTCCTGAGCCTGAACTAGATAAGGCAGGACGAGTTCTGATTTTGGTCAATCGAGGACGACGAGGACGCTCGATGGCCACGCCCCGACCTTCTGCTTGCTATTTGATCTAATGAGCAAATCTAAAGTCTAGTCTTTTATTTCCCTCATCCGTTGTCTTAGAGATATAACTCAGCTTCTCATCTTCACTCATGCCATTCCAAATTTTGTCCCGATAGGCATTCCTCTTGACATAGTACAATTTGGTGCCCAAGTACAGAAATATGTTGAGGGCGACCAAGGAGAGCAGGATGTGGTTCCCACGTTTATATCGAGGTGCGTCGTCCTCTCGATAGATGTTTGCCGCGACGATTCCGGATGTCTGAACACACATGTTGTAGAGAGCAGCTGACACGGTGCGGGACCGAATAGTATTGGAATTACGAGAATTCCATCCAACCTGCATGGGATGCGCTGAAAACTTGTCAGTTCACAGGCTTTGAAAGTAAAGATTTGAGCCTGAGAGGAAAAACTTGAGCGTGACTTGTCTTACCGTTGGGAAAGGATAGCAAAGCTGTCATGATTGCCCAAGCTAGCCACTTGTTGATTTGACTGATATCAACAATGTTGATGAAAACCAAAAATGGCAGAGCCCAGATCTGCCCAATCAAAGCTGTGAAAGTGAGCTCTCCAAACACTTCTGCAGCATAGGTGAGTGCTAGCATAGTTACAACATGGAATACTTGATTCGGAATGACGAGCAAATTAGTCTTGAACATATCGAACCCAAGTCCCTTCAGCGAGAGGGTCAAATAATTGGCTGGCGTCGTCATGGGAGTCTGAAAATTGAGTCCGAGGATATAGATTGGCCATAGATCGAAGTCTTTCATGCTTTGCCAGAGTAATGCTAAAGTCAATGGCTCACGATTGTGCATCAAGCCTTTGCTGGGATCCTCGCGAATGATCCGATTGACCATGATCTTCTCTTCTCTCTCAGTGAACCAACCTTTTTCGCCTCGGAACCAACTCGAAGTCGATGTTGGACTCGATGGCATCAACACGAAGGCTAGTAGTCCAACAATGAGGGTAAGAAGCGCCTTTTGCGTGTCAGCATGAACTTGTTGGCAAGGACTCATTACTTACCTCAATCAAGAACAACCAACGCCACCCTGCATGGCCATTGAACCCTCTCATGTGAAGAATTCCAAAAGCAAGAAATCCACCTATAACATCGGCAAGCGCGGATGCCGTGTAGAAGAATCCTAACCTCAAAGAAAGCTCATGATGTTTATAGAAGTACGACAGGTACAAGATGACCTAGTCGAAATTAGGTCATGTTCTTGGATGAGAAGTAGAACAACTTGCCTCAGGGATGAAACCACCTTGTAGAGCTCCAAGAAGGGCGCGAGTGACCAAAAATGACGTTCTTCCGACCAAAAAGAATTGACATGAGGCTACGATCGACCATACGACCATTTGGCTTGGTATCCAGATATCCGGTCCGATCCATTTTGCGAGGAGCTGTGAAGGTAGCTCGGCACACAAGAATGCAAGCCTGAAAGCTGTTTGACCAGCATTGTAATCTGAAAGTCGTGAGAAGGCTGGTAGTTCATGTCATTTTCAAGAACTCACCGTTCGTTGTCATCCCCAAGTCTTCGAGGAAATTGTCAGTCAAAGCCTGGGAGATATTGGACCGGTCTAATTCCAGCGCCATACTAGAAAAAGTGGCAGTCAGTGGTGGCCAGATCATAGGGATTTCGAGAGAAGAATAAAGAGTGTCTCAAGAATACCTTGGGACATTCAAAAAAGGTAATTCTGTTCTCCCATCCACCTACAACATGACTGCAGCAAATATCATTATCCTTGAGTCGATCTTACGGATCAGCTTGTGCTCTTCACCCCACGTCCATCGCTCATCTGGGTCAAATCGATGTATGTTCTCCCAGTCGTCTCCGGGACGGTACTCTTCTAATGTCTCTGGATTGTCGAAAACAGAAGCCTGAGTTGCAATTGCTTCTGCATTATTGACCACTTTTGATCTCTGGAAGAAGAATCTTCTTTCATCACCTGGAACTCCTAGAGCCAAAGTCTTGCCGCTTTTGAGCAAAGCTGAGGAATCATAACTCTCGTCTTCGTCTGATTGTGGATGGTCGGAAGGAGAGTTTGGTGAATCCCCAGAATCAGCCTCTTGTACCAGTAGGTTTACGTCCTGGTTGTCAAAACTCTCAGTAGATGACTGTCGCGTGCCCGAAGCTCGTTCTGGAACATTTGACTCCAGACGTTGATAACGAGTACTTGTAAAACGGCTCATCAGAATAGCTGGCTGATCGTCCACCGCGACCGCCAGCGGCGTCACCATCTTGGACTGTTGTGGATGTCGGAACACTGAAGTGGATACCGTCTAGAGCGGCTTTCGTGTAAGTGATGTCGAATAGGATGCCGAGCTGTTGATCACTATGCGTATTAAGCGAATCATCTTACGTGTCATCATTCGCCAGTTTCTTGTGTGCTCGTTAATAGCACGTGACTGCTTGTGGATGGAGAACTTCACTTCCCGTGGACAGAGTGCGAGGAGTCTGCTTTCTTAACTCCGATTGATAAACTTTATAATCTTAGGTTTCGGATTGAAGTGTTGAGTACGGCTTTGTTGACATATGCTATGCCCAGCTTTTGTTTTGATAAATATGGGGGCCCATATCGCTAACGAAGTACGAGTACAGTAATGCCCCTCACCAAATTGGCAATGCTTATGACTGGTGCCGCTTGACACTTCTACTACCAAGCGAGCTCTTTTGAACTATTCAGAAGTTTTCCATGTCACAGACGCAGATTAAATAATCCAAGATCGATCACTACCAGACAGAGTTTGATCGGCTCAGAGTGAGAAGAAAATTGGAGAGGAGATTGGCTTGAAGACCAAATTTCTATGACATAACTGACGTGCAATAATCTCCCTTCTTTTATCACAAGCCCGCCTTAGTTCTCTAGTCCAATTGAGATCCCAAGCTCAGGTAAACTATACTTCTATCTAATTTACATATTTATACATCGTATTGAAAACCAATATCTGTGCCTCAATCAGAAATCTTCTCGAGAGAAATTACTACGTCCTGATTAAACCTCAGAATGACTTTCGAACGGAGACTCCAACAGCTTCGCTTTAATTCGATAAGCCGTGCCTCCTTCTGTAGTATGTTCTTGGATGCTGGTGTACATCGTGTTTCGTGACGCCCGCTTTGTACAAAATTCTGCGACAAAATTTCGTGTTTCGCCGTCAGATAGGCAACAATGTAAAGAATTGCTTAAACTCATCTTCCGTACGCTATGTGAGCAGTTAGAGCTAGGTAATAAACCTCATTAGGCAAATTCTACTTACATGTATCGTTCTCAGGCTTCTGAGGAATGTCTCGAGGGCTGCCCTTCGCCGTCATCAGATTTACAACCTCGCTTGCCTTAGCATTAACTTGATAATCTCCGTGGGAGTATCCTTTTCGATTAGGTTCCCGGACGACGAGTGCAAAGCGTGACATCGGTGCTCGAAGATAGATATAAGGCTTGGTATGAAACAAGGGACAATTTCGGAAGAAATGTTTGATGGATCCTGAAATCGTGTTGCTTCCGGAGTGTGCACTCAATTTGTAAATAGGTTGTCTGGAATTAAGTTGGGCTCCGATGTTTGTAAAGACTGGTACAAATCATATGGATGAAGTCCTGTCATGGTATTACATGTGTTCTATACTTATGGAAAGCTTCATTGCCACACCGAAGAATCATTTTTCCATTTGTAGTCATTAGTCGTTCAATTTCAAGACATAAGGCTGTTCAGAACTCATACAAACGTCAGCTCTAGTTGTCAAAGTACTCAAAAAGGGCGTACTAGATGGGTATATCCTTTGCCCAGTGACAGAGAATCCGTATAGATAAAGACTAAAGTCGTGTTTTAACCCCACGATATTGGGCGGAGCGTGACCAAGCCGCCCGGTTTGAATACTCAAAGAAATATGCCCGCACATATGGACATCGGGAGCGTAGGAACGCCTCACTTTTCCAGGTGCATTCCTAGTGGGATTTACCTAGAAGAGGGTTATGCTGCGGCCTGCACATGCCCCAAAATTTGCTGGTGCTGTGCGGTGGGCGTTGTGCAGTGAGGCTCTCATGCACGATGGGCGTCGATCGACATTGAGGCTTCACAAGGCATAGACTTCTTATAGTATCACAAGCTGTTAGGGGTAAGGACCAACCCAGTCGCGGAAAGCAGATGAGATGCAAAAACATGCCGAGCTATGAGAAGACCTCGCATCAATTGTTGACCATTCATCTTGACCGTCCATTCATCTCGTGCCTTCGCTTGTAAGTAATCCAGGGTGAAAATAATGCAGGTACGGAAGTACCTACCTTACATAGCACAGGGATCTTGCTTCATCGAACCCCATGTCGTATTAAGAGTTGGCATTTGCCACCTCCTTGCAAAAGCTTCGCAAAGGCCGTTGGCGATGGACCAACGCACTGGAGCCAACAGTTCGAGGAAAAAGCACAATATAACTCCGCGATTGAGTCAAGCTAAATTGCCGACCCGTTCCTCCAGGTACATCCGTATGCCGCTTGGCTTGCTGCCGTCTTCACCGAGGTTTATCCCACCAATGTAAAATCCATCAGGTTTCGGAGCAACTCCACTGTTGCGTTTGAAGGGGCTACAAAGCACTGACATACTAAGTATGCGCCTCGAACAGCGCTTACATGGTCCCGTCGACCCAATTATCGGGTCCTCGAAGTGGCCGGAGCGACAAATAAACAACGCCCAGGCGCGCTTAAGCAAGCAGTCTCGGTACAAACGTCCGAATGCGACGAAAGTTCAGGGTTGCGAAACAGGAGATCACAAAGTGTAATCTGATGGGTGGGTGCGGTAGCATTGGCGATCACCGACAGGCTTTAGCGATCCCAGGATAGATTAAACTTTAAATTGTTTTCTGTTTCAGCGACCTCGAAGGAACATTGTTGCCTTTCACAACCCACTTACGTGCCTGTCAACTCAAACAACTGGGTGTGGTGTGTTCTCTGGTCGATGGAGCCATGTAGAATGTCTAGACGTTGTGATGCGAAAATTCTGCCTTGCTTGGCCATTTTGATCTGTTGAATGCGCGGTTAGGTATGTACGGCGAAGTCATGGAAGTATATAGAGGGAGCAGTGCCAGTCTCTTTACAGCTTTCTTCTCTCTCTATCGCGCCAGTCGCCCAATACTTGCACATTCTTGCACATTTACATTCATTTGAACTGTTCTTCTTTCTCGGATTTGTCGTCCCATCGATTCAAAATTGACTTTATCTACTTTCAATCATCCCATCTCGAAAACATACTCTACCAAAATGAAGTACTCTCAGGTCCTCATCGGTGCTGCTGCTGCTTCTTTGGCCAGCGCCCACGCCACAATCTATAACGTATGGGTGAACGATGTTGATCAAGGTACTGGAAACTCTGCGGCTGGATATATCCGCTCTCCACCAAACAACAGTCCTATCAAAGACATCACTTCGAAGGACATGACTTGCAACGTCAACAATGTTGCAGCTGCCAAGACCATCAATGTGGCTGCTGGTGACAAGGTACTGTACACACGATGATATGAACTCAGCTAGATCATACTGACAGAGATGACAGATCAGCCTCGAGTGGCACCACAATAACAACTCTCCCGCGGACGATATCATCGACAGCACCCACAAAGGTCCTGTGATGGTTTATATTGCACCGGCCGCTTCTAACGGTGAAGGCGACGTTTGGGTCAAGTTGGCAGAAGATGGATATGATGGATCCCAATGGGCTGTCCAGAAGCTCATTGCAAATAAAGGAAAGCATGATTTTATCCTCCCATCTACGCTCGCGGACAACAAATACCTCATCCGTGGCGAGATTATCGCTCTACATGAGGCCGACTCAGCTTATAGTGCAAATCCTGGGCGTGGTGCTCAGTTCTATATGGAGTGTGTCCAGATTTCAGTTTCTGGAGGTGGTTCTACCGCAAGTACTCTACTCTGTCACACCTCGCTACTGTTCCCTACTAACAGATCACAGGTGCTCCCGGCCGGTGTCTCAATTCCAGGGGCATACTCAGACACTGACCCAGGTGTTGTCTTCAATTTATATGGTGGATTCACATCATACAAGATCCCTGGACCCGCTGTTTGGAACGGAGGAAGCTCTGGTACTGCTCCAAAGCCACCTACGACAACTCCTGCTGTTCCAATCTCAGGTCAGGCCCCAGGCAAGGCGGAAAATCCAAAAAGCACGCCAATCGCGACACCCGCTCCCGTTGCAACCTCTGCAAAGAGCCCTTGCAAGCCAAAGACCTCGACTGATGCCCCAAAGCCAACAAAGACTCCATGCACGGGAAAGACGCCAACAACAATGGCCACTGTAGCCACGCCAGCTGTATCTGGGACTTCTGCAGCTTCTGGTGCCACAGTGGCTCTGTACGGACAATGGTAAGCAACTCTCGGCCTCTGGAAAAGCGTAAACCTAACATTCTCCAGTGGTGGACAGAACTACCAGGGCCCTACCACTTGTGCTTCAGGAAGTACCTGCACCAATTACAACCCATGGTACTCTCAATGCGTCGCAGCATAGAATATTGAACTCCTGACGAATAATGCGAGATCGATGAAAAAGTCAAATAATGGACGGGAACAAAAATCAAGCGCAGAAGCTGGACACTTCTGTTCACAGTATATTTTCTTGCCTGCTGTGCAGGACCTTTCCCGCTTGCTGAGATACTTTGTCTTATAGCGGCGTTTGAGTAGACCTCAGAGGCAACTTTGCCAAAATTCATGTAAATATATATATACACACGAGCACGAAAATTTTGAATGACAAGAATTCCGTTCTTTAACTTGTTTCGAGATTACACTCTGCTGCTATTGCGCGATACTGAGCCGTGTCAACACGTATCGTACTTCACTACCATCCTAGGGTACTTGTTAAACAGTTGGTTGCCATCTTATTCCCTACCTTGCGAAGCCATCCGTGAAAGAGATTTACCTTTGAAGCAAGTGAAAGTGCAATCAAAGTGTATCCGTCTCGTAGGAGATCCGTTCAAGCAACGCCCTGCGGACGGGTTGAGAAGATGACGAAGCTGCTAGATTCTATTTGGCTGCCAATAAATTCATGGGACATGACTTTTGTGATGTATTCAAAAAATATCAGGAGCTCGCTTGATTATGCGGATCAAACGTAGGAGGTTCCGACGTTGGCGCCGAGGCTCCTCCGGTTGATCTCCCGTCCAGCCGAAAGCGTTCGGTCATCAACATCAACATCAACATCTACTTGTAGTTCATACCCGAAACCACCACAATTCTCATCCATCTCAAGAGAAAAACATGGCCACAAAAACACAAGAGCATCTCACCCTCGAGGGAGCCAAGATCGCCGTTGCGGCCGCGGAGAAGAAAGCCAAGCAGATTGGCGTCGATATGAATATTGCGGTTGTCGATGCATCGACTCATCTGTTGCACTTTTCGCGGATGTCGAATGCGAAGATAACGAGTATTAGCAGTAAGTGATTTCGTGATTCATGAATCATGTATGGTTGCATTTTTTTTCCTATGGTGTTACATGACCTAAACTTCCCAAAGTGGGGTAATGTGACTTGCAATCAATATTCACTCTCCTACGTTGTCTCATGAGCACGCAACTAGGAATTTTAGGAATTTTAGGAAGCATCTGACTAGAAATACAGTTGCGTTGGACAAGGCCTTCACAGCAGCTGGTCATCGTGTAGGTACACATACCTATAAAGAAGCTGTGTGGCCTGGTGGTCCTGCTTTCGGACTCGGAAACAGTAATGGAGGACGCTTCACGACTTTTGGAGGCGGTCTACCTATTGTAAATGCAAAGGGAGAGGTCATTGGTGGCATTGGTGCAAGCACAGGGACGCCCGCTCAAGATCAGCAGGTTGTGCAAGCTGGCGTTGACGCTTTGGAGGATGTTTTAAAGGGCAAGTTGAGGGCGAAGCTGTGAAGTTGTGACTTGAAGGGATTTGATATCATGCTATCGTCCACGTCGTGGGTGGTCTATAATCTCATGTACCATAATGTACTGTACACCCAACCAATCTTGACCCCTAACTCCTGATATACAAGCAAAAAGGAAGATTGTTCATCCCCATCCTACACAGAATCCAAAAGATCCATCGAAAGCGTCCAACTCTCCCTCCATTGCCTTCAGACACCCAAACCGAGGAACCTTATCAGGTGCGTAGAATCTTAACAAAGTTTGCATATCTTCCTCATTCATAGCGCAAAGGTCCTCCAAACTATAGGCATCACTGACCTTGATCATCCTATTCGTGTAAGTACTTTCCCTTGGCATATCTAAGTTATTGCCACCTACCATGCCATTCTTTTTGGACCTTCTTCAATACCCGGCGCAACCTTTCTCAACATCTGCCTCAGCTTCCCAATCTTCGTAATAGCCTCTCCAGTATTCGCAGGCAGTTGTTCTGCAATCGACCTCCTCACAATATTCGCAAATCGTGGACCCTTCCCATTCGTGCTGACCATGATCTGTAAAGGCCCATCTCGATGGACGCTTCCAAAGTAGAAATCACACTCCGGCGGTACATCTGCAATATTGGCTGCGATCTTCCTCTCTTTGCATAATTTCCATATCTGTGATGAGGCCTCGGGATCATCCACTGCTGTCAAGACCATATCGACATTGTCCAAGTCTGAAGGCTCGAATTTACGATCGAAGTATTCGACTTGTCCTTGTTCGATTCGATACGCTACTTCAGCATTCAATCCTTCCCTTGGACAAACCACGGTAACTTTGGCGTCCGCATTGAGGACATTAAGGATACGACCTGCTGCAACCTATTTTTAGTTCAGCAAATGTCTTGGAAATATATGGGATATGTAGGATTATGGGAAGACTGTGTTTCATGTGGTGTGCAGCGAAGGATTAAATGGAAGATAACTTGCCTCACCACCACCGACGACCAGAACTCTCTTATTTCGAATCTGCCATGCTAATATCAGCGAGCCACCGCCCTCTACTTCTGGGTAATTTGTCTCGTCCATGTTGTGAGTATGAATTGTGACTCTCCAAATAGATAAACGCAACCGTAATTACCTAGGTACGATAAGAGGGGACATACGCTAAGATAAGTAGTGTCAAGGCTGCCCCCCTGATGCAGGTGGGCTCGGTGGGCACAGCTTCGCATTTATCAGGCGGATATTTTCAAAGACCTCGAGCTGGAAGAGGTCAGAGGATATAATCTCGAGACACTCCCGCCATGTCTGGTCGAAAGCTGGGAGGCGGGAGGATTTTAGGAAGTGGGAAGTCTTTGGCACCTCCTGCCCCTCCGGCGCATCAGCGAACATCCTCCCTTATATCCTCCCCAGCAGCAAGCACAGTTTCGTCTGGAGACTCTACTGCGTCACCTTTGGCTACATCTCCATTTCCAGAGAGCAACCAGGATTTGAAATCCATTGTTTCATTGCAGAATGGAGGACCATCTACTACTTCAGGAAGTAGCAGGCTTCTGTGTCCGATTTGCAACGAGGAAATGGTATGTCCCTAGAATGTTCACTCAGACGATTACTAACAGCTGTAGATGACCTTGCTACAACTGAACAGGTTTGTGAATCGTTTCACAGCTGCAAAATCTAGCTGATAATCCCAGACATCTCGACGACAATCACCAAGAACTACCAGCAGTAGAACAGGACGAAGTCAAGAATTGGTTTGATAAGCAGGTTATAAAGGCAAAGAAGTTCCAACCACTGGCTGTCATAAATCAGAAACTGAAAGGACTGGATGTCTTCGAATCAAACGATTCACCGCCCCTATCAATTTCCGCCTCGAGTACTCTCCCTGGAAATCGATTATCAATCACAGAACCAGCGCGTGTGGAACCTGATGAAGTGGTTACGAGAGCGCATTGGCAGAGGTCAGGCTTCAATGATCTATGTACAGAGCCGGCATGCGGGAAGCGGCTCGGAGCTGTCAATGGGAATGTGAATTGCAGGAAATGCGGGCGTTTATTCTGCGAAGACCATACTATGTACCAGATGAAGCTGTCACGATCTGCCCAGCATGAACCAGTTCGGGGATTGTGGTGTAGGACGTGCGAGACGTGTTTCGTGTCTAGAGAGGGATACAACGACCACAATGGATTGATTCGGGATGACAGTACCGACTTTATTGCCATGAGGAGGAAGAAAATAGACAAAGAATATCTGGAAATCTCGAGGCTTGAAAAAAGACTCACGAAACTCACCCAGTTGTTGGCAAACCCGCCGGAGGACTTGTCCGGAAGCAGCGGAGGACTACTGTCACTTTCAGGCCAGAAAAATCAGAGGAAAATATTGGAGCAATCAGTGGTGACCTGGGAAGAGGATACAAAGGTGCTGAAATGTCCTTTTTGCCAACAAGAATTTGGGTCCTGGTCTTTCCGGCGGCATCACTGTCGATTATGTGGCAGGGTGGTTTGTGCAGACCCTCGAACGGGTTGCTCGACCGAGATAGGTCTTAATGTTACAGCGCGTAAGTCAAATTTTGACATTCATATATGTCCTTCATTGACATCTCCCAGTAACTGACCTCCAGTCAGAGAAAAACAGTACTTCAGAAATGAGCGTCGATGTGCGAATGTGTAGAGACTGCAAAGCTACAGTATTCAGCAGAAAAGACTTCGCAGCCGAAGCAAACCATAAACCCGCCGACCAGCGCTCTTACGAGAACCTCCTTCAGTTCGAACGAGGAATTAGATCTCTCTTGCCGAATTTCCAGCGTCTCCTCATGGCACTTCAAGATCCCGACCACCCACCCTCACAACAAACACTAACCGAAGCTTCCAAAGTCCGAAAACGACTTATTGACGCTTTTGGGAAATATGATCTTGCCGCGAGGCGAATTCGGGATTTACCTACAACTAGTATCGCTCAAGCCAAGCTACAGAAAGCCATTTATCAACAAAGTGCCAATTTTCTAAGCATACACATGCTCCCTCTCAAATCCCTCCCCAAGATACTCAAGCACGCCTCCCCTCACGGCTCCAATCCCCATTCCAGTAACGGCTTGCCAAGCAACGGTCGTAGCGCACTCGCAAACATCAAGTACAATGACATCGACTCAGCCTCTCAAATAAGCTCTTCCTCTGCCGTATCCGCTATGGAAGCCGAGGAGAAGGAACTTCGGGAGAGATTGATAGTGTTGGAAGAGCAGAAATTTTTGGTGGCGGATATGGTCGCTGATGCGAAGAAAGCCCGGCGGTTCGATGAGGTTGCAGCGCTGACGGGGAATCTGAGTGATTTGACAAGGGAGATTGACGGGGTGAATGGCATGATCGGACAGTTGGATTTTGAGGGCGTCTATGCAAGGGAGATGGGGGGAGAGGGGGCTTCGGGTGGTCCTTTGGGGTTAGGGAGGTAGGAGAAGGTGCAGGATTGCTTGACTTCGGAGTTTGTGAGGGGGAGGAGGTCCTCTCGCGTGCTATCGAGGAGAGGGAGGTTGATCTTGCGTTTCACAATTTCGATTTTCAGCGGCATTGAACGGCGTTTATCGGATTTGGAATGTGGGAACAGGCGGCGAATGTGGTTTTTACTGGCGTTGAAGGAGTGGCTTCGTGGACTAGCCGTGATCTACATAATATTAGCCTTACTATATTTATGTTAACTCTGATTCGAGTATTTGCTTCGTCATGTTCTCGTTTGAAAATTTGTTCTCGTCGTATCAATAGGTTGTGCTAAACTAGTTTTCCGACTCTATGAAGTTGCTTGTTTACTTGACACGCATAAACCCCATGTATTGATTATAAGTTTTGTATGCCGCAGAAAGAAAACAGTCGCACAGCACAAAAGTGGAGATGCAAGATTTTGGGTGTGAATTGCAAGAAATGCAGAGGGTTATTGTACATGGGGAATCTCTATAGCCAATTACAGTCACAAACAATCTCCCCTCCCCCTCCACTCTATCACCATCCATTTCCCATCTACAACAAGAGCTCTAAAGGATTCTCCACAACCTTCTTAAACTCCTTGATCCACTCTCCACCCACGGCACCATCAACAACCTTGTGATCAAAGCTACCAGTAACCACTATCTGGTCGTCCCACTCGATCGATGTGCCTTCCTCATTCTCGACTGGAATAGCGACTTTCTTGGTCGTTCCAACGGCGAGAATACCAGCTTGAGGTGGGTTGATGACAGCGGTGAAACGGTCGATGGCAGAGTTCATGCCCATATTGCTGATAGTGAAGGTTCCACCTTGGTACTCTTCGGGCTTGAGCTTGCCGTCGCGGGCGCGCTTTCCGAGGTCCTTAACCTGGGCGGAGATGGAGGAGAGACCAAGGCCTTCGACGTTCTTGACGATTGGAGTCATGAGTCCGATTGGGGTAGCGACGGCGACCTTGGATTATGTTAGTCATAAGTTCGGGATAAGCCGATTGGTATGGAGCTTACGCTGATATCAACATTGTTGAATTGGCGGATGAAACCATCCCTCCAGCTCGAGTTTACAGTTGGTACCTTCTTACATGCAACACCGCAAGCCTTGATGAGGAAATCATTAACTGAAAGCTTGTATTCTCCATTTGCGGAAGTGTTGAGAGCAGCACGGAGCTTCATGAGCTTAGTAACAGAAACAGTGGCCGCAACGAAGTAGTGAGGGTTCTGGTTCATGGACTCAGTAAGGCGGTTGGCGATAGTCTTGCGCATGGATGTGAGCGGTGTATCGGTATATGAAGATACTGGGGCTGCGCCGCCTGGGGTAGATGATGAGCCACCAGATGAAGCCTTCTTGACATCTGACTCGGTGATTTGTCCACCAGTTCCAGTTCCCTTGAGACCAGTAATCTTAACGCCGGTCTCAATGGCCAATCTGACAGCAGCAGCACTCGCATTTGGTGCTCTCTCCAAAGCTGGTTGTAATCTGCCACCACTGGACTCGGGTTGTTCGGGCGCAGGTGTCGATTCGGCCTTTGGTGGAGCGGTTCCGGATTGAGTGTCCGCTGTCTCAGAGGCATTGCTGGCCTCCTCCTTTGGTGGTGGAGCTGGTGCGCTTTCTCCTCCGGCATCCTCGAGTGAAAATGATTCAAAAGCGGATGCATCTTCTCCCTCCCCGATCATAACTGCGATAGGCTGTTCAAGTCAACAGGGGAACTCAATGTAGCTGTATCGTATACTAACGTTACCAACTGCGATATCCTTCTCTCCAGATGCCTTTAAGATCTTTGCCAGGACACCGTCTTCTTGAAACTCGAAATCCATCTGTGCTTTATCTGTCTCGATCTCAACCAGTACATCTCCGGGAGAAATTGAATCTCCCACTTTCTTCTGCCACGTTCCGATATTACCAGCTGTCATCGTAGGCGATAAAGCAGGCATTGTGACCACCGTGTGAGGCGGGAATGATTTCGAGGCGTAGCATCGTGCGAAGTGAGATGTGAGAGTGGAGGATGATACCACCGCGCGCCTTCTCAGCACCGCAGAGAGCATTTTGACGATCTTGCAGGACAGAGGACAAATTAGAAATAGGACGAGAGGATAGAGGACGAAGGGTTCCAGACAATTGAGGTCGTGGACAATCGTCGTCGAGGTTGTTTGGGATGTGGGAAAAAGGCCGACGTGGGAAAAGACTTGGAGATGGTGGATAACTCGTTGAGTCTCGCGAGCTTTAATTTCTCTGGGCTCGACTTGACAGGTTGAGAGCTAGCGTTCAAACGGATTATCGGCCAGCGTAGGAAGCGGCTGAAGGACAGGACAGTTGCAGGGGTATCGAGGCAGCCCGAACCCGACAGGAATATCGCAGCCGTGCTGACCCTGACAATGAGGATACAGCTGGATACGTGGAGCTTCAAACAATAATTCGAATCACGACGGGATCAACACATATTTATATCTCCACCAACCCTGCGCGATTGCAATAACGACGATAACCACAGTAGAACAATTACGAATGGAAGCCGGTGCATCCTCGAGCCCAATATGAGCTCTATCGTCTTTGTCGTGTCCGCTTTGGAAACTATTGCTGCCTCCAAGGAAGCGCAAAAGAATAAACCTCTCTCAGAATCGGTGCAGAAGGCTTTGAAGGATATCAAGGAACATGCGCCCCAATTGCCGGATCCCGAAGTCATCTTTGTCCCTTTACAATTAGCTACGAAAACTGGCAGCAGTATCCCCTTAATCACAGCTGCCCTCGACTGCATCGGGAAACTCATCAGTTACTCATATTTCTCCGTTCCATCCTCGCCCAATGCCGACAAGGAAGCAGCACGGGAACCACTAATAGACCGTGCTATCAATACAATATGCGATTGTTTTCAAGGGGAGACTACAGCGGTGGAAATTCAGTTACAGATTGTTAAGTCTCTACTTGCAGCTGTACTGAACGACAAAATTGTCGTACATGGTGCTGGTCTGTTAAAGGCAGTTCGACAGGTTTACAATGTGTTCCTTCTTTCGAAAAGTAGTGCAAACCAGCAGGTTGCGCAGGGGACTTTGACGCAGATGGTTGGGACAGTCTTCGAAAGGGTCAAGACAAGGATACATATGAAAGAAGCAAGGCTGAATCTTGGGAAACTTGAGAAGAGCGCAGCGAATACCAGCTCTTATACAGTTGATGCTGCATCACCGGGAGCCAATGGGGATAATATTGTAGAAGAGTCCGTGGAGGAAAGTGTGGCCTCCGAAGTCCCAACCGACGGAGATGGACCAAAACTTACGCTGAAGGACCTCGAACATCGAAAGAGCTTCGATGATTCACAAATGGGAGATGGGTCGACCATGGTAACACAGGTCAAGCATGCACAACCCTCCCCTCGATATGCGGAAGGGGAAACGCTCCCAGAGAGTACAATGGACGAAGGCATGGAATCCGAGGATACCGAAGATGAAGTGTACATCCGAGATGCTTACTTGGTTTTCCGATCATTCTGCAATCTGAGCACGAAAGTTCTCCCTCTCGATCAACTCTACGATCTGAAGGGGCAAGCTATGCGCTCGAAACTGATTTCGCTGCATCTCATCCAAACCTTGCTCAATAATAATTTACTCGTCTTCACTTCTCCCTTATGTACCATTACGAACAGCAAAAGCAATGAGCCGACTGGGTTCCTGCAAGCCATAAAATTCTACCTGTGCTTGAGTATCACTCGAAACGGTGCAAGCTCGGTAGACAGGGTCTTCGAGGTGTGCTGTGAAATATTCTGGCTTATGCTGAAGTTCATGAGAGCACCCTTCAAGGTTTGTTGGACCAGTGATTTGACACGTTCCTGCTGACAATCATGCAGAAAGAGATTGAGGTATTTTTGAACGAAATCTACCTAGCGCTTTTAGAACGACGGAATGCACCAGTTTCCCAAAAACTGTACTTCATGGGAATTCTCCAAAGATATTGCGCGGATCCACGAGCGCTGGTTGAGACCTACCTGAATTATGATTGTGACAGGAACGTCGATAACATGTTTCAAACACTCATTGAAGATCTCTCCAAAGCCGCCAGTCAAGCGGTCATGGTCAGCCCACTTCATCAACAGCAGTACGAAGAGCGTATGATCAAAGGAGGGAGTGGGTCTGGATCAGACTGGCAAGCTCGTGACACTCTTCCTCCGTCGTTAACAACTGCACACTTGACTGAGCGACACGCAAATGTCGACGATGAAATACCAAAGGAGTACATCATTAAGCGACAAGCTTTAGACTGCCTTGTTGAGACGCTAAGGTCATTGATCAATTGGTCTCAGCAAGGGATCGCTGAGGTCACTGGCGGTCTAGAAGGCGAGACAAGGCAATCGGAAGACTTCCGTCAATCGTTGGATCCTTTACATAATGACAGCTCCTCACGCATCACGAATGGCGATACACCGATTGCTCCTTCGACTCCGGTTGTCGATGATGACCCAAACCAACTAGAAAGGGAGAAGCAAAGGAAAACAGCGTTGAGTAATGCTATTAAACAGTTCAACTTTAAGCCTAAGCGTGGAATTGAGCTTTTATTAAGAGAAGGCTTTATTCCCAGTAATTCCGCTATGGATATTGCACGTTTCCTGATTTCCGAAGAACGCCTGGATAAGGCCCAAATTGGAGAGTACCTTGGTGAAGGTGATGAGCGCAACATTGCAATCATGCACGAGTTCGTAGACACTATGGACTTTACGAAACGGCGGTTTGTTGATGCCCTGAGACAATTTCTTCAGTCCTTCAGATTGCCAGGAGAGTCCCAGAAGATCGACAGATTCATGTTGAAATTTGCTAATCGCTATGTGACTGGAAATCCTAACGCATTTGCCAACGCAGATACAGCTTACGTACTTGCTTACTCGGTCATCATGCTGAATACAGATGCACACAGTCGTCAAGTTGTCAAGCGTATGACGAAAGAAGACTTCATCAAGAACAATCGAGGAATCAACGACAATGCCAATCTTCCTGATGAGTATCTGAACGGGATATTTGATGAGATTGCGCAAAACGAGATCGTGCTAAAGAGCGAACGTGAAGCAGCAGCAGCCATGGGCTTGGTACCGCAGCAATCGGGTGGTATCGCTGCAGGACTCGGACAAGCACTTGCCACTGTTGGACGCGATCTTCAAAGGGAAGCATATCTGCAGCAATCCGAGGAGATATCGCACCGATCAGAGCAGTTGTTCAAGAATCTGTTTCGCAACCAGAGAAAGAATGCTGCGAAATCCGGAGGCATCAAATTTATTCCAGCGACCTCATTCAGGCACGTTGGCCCGATGTTTGATGTGACATGGATGTCATTCTTTTCGGGACTCTCTGGGCAGATGCAACGTGCACATAATATCGAAATTATCAAGCTGTGTATGGAAGGAATGAAGCTTGCTATCCGGATTGCCTGTCTGTTTGATTTGGAAACTGCACGAGAAGCTTTTGTATCGGCTTTGAAGAACGCGACGAATCTCAACACACCTACCGAAATGCAGGCCAAGAACGTTGAAGCGCTGAAGGTCTTGATCGAGATTGGCCAAACAGAAGGCAATCTCCTCAAGGGCTCTTGGAGGGATATTTTGATGTGCATCAGCCAACTGGACAGGTTACAGATGATATCTGATGGCATCGACGAAGGCTCTATACCAGATGTTTCCAAAGCAAGAATTGTGCCTGCCTCAAAGACTGATGCACAATCAATAAACTCCCGGAAGTCAAGCCAGTCGCAGCGACCAGTACGACCTAGACCTCGCTCTATGACTTCGAGCACTAGCTACTCTACGGAGATTGCCATGGAAAGCCGTTCAGATGAGGTTATTAAGGGCGTCGACCGGATATTTACTAACAGCGCAAACCTCTCAGGAGAAGCCATTGTACACTTTGTAAGAGCTTTGACAGAAGTCAGTTGGGAAGAAATCAAGATTTCGGGACAAACGGAGAATCCAAGAACATACTGCTTGCAGAAACTGGTTGAGATCAGTTACTACAACATGACCCGTGTCAGATTCGAATGGACTAACATTTGGGCTGTTCTCGGAGAGCATTTCAACCGTGTTGGATGCTACAATAATACCCGAGTTGTTTTCTTCGCCCTGGATTCGCTGCGTCAACTGTCCATGCGATTCATGGAGATTGAGGAGTTGCCCGGTTTTAAGTTCCAGAAAGACTTCCTCAAGCCATTCGAGCACGTTATGGCAAACAGCAGTGTCGTTACTGTAAAAGACATGACACTTCGCTGCCTTATCCAGATGATTCAAGCTCGAGGGTCCAATATTCGATCTGGATGGAGGACCATGTTCGGTGTGTTCACCGTAGCTGCTCGCGAGCCATACGAAAGCATCGTCAACCTGGCTTTCGAGAATGTCAATCAGATTTATAAGACACACTTCGGCATGGTCATTTCGCAAGGAGCATTTGCAGATCTGGTCGTATGTTTGACAGAATTCTCGAAAAACATGAGGTTCCAAAAGAAGGGCCTGCAAGCCATGGATACTCTGAAATCGATTATCCCCAGGATGCTCAAAACTCCAGAGTGCCCGCTATCGAACGAGTCTGAGGCAAATTCCGATGGCTCCATCAAGAATGAGACATCCAAACAAGTCAGCAGAACATCGCAGGAAGAAGCCTTTTGGTTTCCTGTCTTGTTTGCTTTCCACGATGTTTTGATGACAGGCGAGGATTTGGAGGTCCGATCAAATGCTCTGAACTACCTTTTCGAGTCTCTCATAAATTACGGTCGCGATTTCCCACATGATTTCTGGGATATGCTTTGGCGACAACTTCTTTATCCCATCTTCATGGTACTCAAGTCAAAGTCCGAGATGTCAAATGTCCTCACCCATGAAGAACTGTCGGTCTGGTTATCGACAACCATGATACAAGCCCTACGAAGCATGATATCCCTGTTCACCTACTACTTCAAATCTCTCGAATACATGCTCGACAGGTTCCTAGACCTATTGACATTGTGCATATGTCAAGAAAACGATACCATCGCTCGAATTGGCAGCAACTGCCTCCAGCAGTTGATCTTACAAAATGTAACCAAGTTCCAACCGGCACATTGGTCGAAGATTGTCGGCGCGTTTGTAGAACTGTTCGAGAAGACAACAGCATACCAGCTGTTTTCCGCGACCACGTCAGCAGGGAGCGGGATGGAGAATGGGATTTCGCCCGTTGATGAACCAATGGCAGATGAGAAATCTCTCAAAATCACAACCGTCAATGGTTCTGTTACATCTGATGCTGAGAGCATTAACGACGATGAAGCCAGGACACCTACTGTGGCGGCCACTGATCTAGAGGACTACAAACCTCAGTCTGGACTCCAACAACAACCAGTCGTGGTCACAGCTGCGCGTAGGCGATTCTTCAACAAGATCATCACCAAATGTGTTCTCCAATTACTGATGATCGAAACAGTCAACGAACTCTTCTCCAATGATGCCGTCTACAATCAAATACCCAGTCCAGAGCTGCTCCGTTTGATGGGTCTTTTGAAGAAGAGCTTCCTCTTTGCCAAGAGATTCAACGAGAATAAGGAGCTGCGTATGCGCCTCTGGCGTGAAGGCTTCATGAAACAGCCCCCGAACCTTCTTAAGCAAGAGAGTGGCAGCGCAGCTACATATGTCAGCATCCTACTCCGCATGTATCACGATGACAGCGAAGAGCGAAAGAATAATCGCGGCGACACGGAAGCTGCATTAGTACCTCTCTGCGCGGACATTATTCGCGGATACACATTACTCGAGGAGGAATCTCAGCAGCGGAATATCATTGCTTGGAGACCTGTCGTGGTGGATGTGCTGGAGGGATATACGAATTTTCCGCGGGAGGATTTTGAGAAGTATATCGAGACCTTCTATCCATTAGGTGTGGATCTGTTGAATAGAGATATGGGTGCGGAAGTTAGGATGGCGTTACAGGGTTTATTGAGGAGAGTGGGAGAGACCAAGTTGGGACTGCCGGAATATAGTGAGATTCCTTCTAGTCCGACTAGTGCAATGACTCCTGCGAGGAGAAGGTCGAGTTTCAGGTAGTCGATTGAGTACTTGACAGGTTGGAGGACAGAATAGACCGTTACATCAGAGGAGATTCGTTTCAAGTTGGGCCTTGAATTTCGAGCGTCGCATTTAGGGCATATATCCAGACTCAAGCCCACCGTTGTCGTAGCTTCATTGCTGCTGTCGCCTGGTGCTGGCAGTCGAGGAGTTGATGGGTCTGGCGAATGAAAGTACTGTAGATTTGGTCTCTGTATGATATGATATAGATATTCTATATTTGAGTGAGATGTTGTAGACTTTGCAGGTTGGTAGCTAAGGTAGCTAGCTAGCTGATGTATATCTCCATTCTCAGCCTGTACTTTTTTACTCCAACTTGAGGATGTCCTCTGGTGCAGCTTCCGGTGTCATGTGGTGATGCACAGAGCGCGATGCTGGGCAGTCTTTCCTTTAAAATGAGACGAGCTAGGTCAAGATTATCTCGCTGGAGTAATGAAGTAATCATATAGCTACATGACTTCACATCATTACTTTCTATGGCGTACATTAATCGAGGCTGGGCAGATTTGTCTTCGGCGAACGAGGAACGGCCAGGTATGTCAGGGTCACAAGTCGGTAGTCAAGTCACGTAGGTATCTCGGGACACTCACTGCCTCAATTACTCTTTCAAAGTAATCGACAGTACCCTTCTGGTGTCTTTGATAGTCAGAACTGATAAATTCAATCACTAACAGTACCAATCAGATCACTTGTGAAGACCCAGATCGCTTCGCTCGAGATAATTCGACTGGCCTCGAATGGTCTCGCCACTTTGATATCGAGTTGTAACCTTTGATTTATACCTGTCTGTCTACCTGGGTCAGTCCAGGCAAGGTTGCGCTACCCGACGCTGCCATCGCTTATCAAAAGTTGGGTCCTCCTCGGTGGTTCTTTCCTCTTTTGCTGGAGTTGAGATTGGTTTGTGCAAAATGACGAATCGGGAAGTCGCTTTTCATGATCTTCCTTCCACCTTTCAATCCTTTCAACATTCTGTTCCATCTCCTCATGTTACCCTTCAATCTTCATCACTCCCAGACATCATCGACACGATCCTAGCAGCTTCCGTTGGCTACAATGCCGAAGAATACGATCAACCTCAACACTCTCCCTCTCGGTGACTTACCACAGGGAGGCCTGTCTACCCTGCCTGGTGACAAGGTCACTATCAAGGATCGGATTATCATTCATGAGAGTGCCGAGAACGGATTGGTGCGTCTGAGTCGTTCTCATTATCGATGTTTGTCCATGTGCTGACGCGTGCTGTAGAAAGTGGTAAAGCTGTACCGCCAGGACAATGGACCTCAGATGATTCAGCAGCTACCGGTACCAGCACTCCATTTCCAACAGGTTGCCAAACGCTCTGCATCGCCACTGCCAGAGAATCCAGCAAAAAGGAAGAAGAAGGGATGGATTGACCCCAAGTCACAACTGGTCCGACGCCCACGCTCTAAGTCACAACTAACTGAGCTGACATGCGATAGACTACAGATCAAGATCGTCGACTTCGTGAAATCGCCGTCGAGAGACAACTGGCTGCAGAAGAGCTCAAGGCGTGTTCGGCAGAAAAGAAGCAACTTGAGAAGCTTAGGGCTGGCATGCCGACCGACCCAGAGGTTGATCGTCGTGTGAAAGCAAACATCGTTCGAAAGAAGGAGGCTGAAAGAAATTCAAACCGCATTGGATCTACTCGTCGAGCTTTGATGGATGGGTTGAATGCTAAATCGGGGAATCCGAATGATATAACATACCACGAGAGTAGCATGCACCACGCGGAGTATGAAGCAGGTATTCAACTCCTTGATAAACGCCTGCATTTAGCTCAGCGTTTTCTTCGAAGCCATTCCATGGTCAAGGTTGAGCACAATTCGAACTCAAACATGCTGTCGTACGAATCATTCAAACCCGTTGGTCTTGATATCGTTGATCCATACCGACAATCGTATACTGGTGCGCCGGGATTTCAAGACCATCGACAAAACTTGCTTCAACAGCTCGAAGACATCCCCTCGTACTTCGATACGAGCGTCAGCACTTTTCCGGATAGTAAGATTCACCCTGCTCGTCTCTCGCTGATGAATACGACCACTGCTGCGATGCCGGAACTACAGTCCACAGAGCCACAGGTTCTGATGAAGGTTACAGGTGAGAACGTGGTCCCCTTAGCAAGGTCGCGGATGACAGGTACTACATCTGTTATCATGAAGCACGAGGACGAGACGATGGAAGCGAGGGAGATACTGGAATATACCTCAAGCGACAAGGATTCACATGTGAAAATTTGGGAGAAAGTCGGGAGGGAGATCGATCAAGACAAGCCGGAGGGTCACAATAGGTTCTATTCTCCGATCTTGCTGGGTGAAGCTTCCAAGTCGAAAGAAGCAATTGCCTGGCTGGACGCTAATATTCCCTTGAACGATTACTCAGGATTGTCTAGACGAAAGCTGGTTGACAACGAGGACAGGTGTGATGAGGTCTCAGGTACGCACGATGTGAATCAAGTGGGGTTCCAAGGTCCTTTCTCGGAACCCGTGCAGAGTAATCTTGTCAGGTTGGGACTCCAGCATTACCAGGATGAGGAGGATTCCGCAGTCAATGTCCACCAAGACCGCTTCGCCAGTACATCTACAAATAATATGCCCATCCAGGAAGACCAACCTCACGATTGTTTCTTTGCACAACATCAGGAGATAGATGTCATCGAAAGAGAGCCACACGACCGCTATGCCTTCACCTCAGACCAGGGAATGAACGGCCTCAAGAAGCAAGTGCCGAACTTGGACATGAGCGTCGCCGTCCAGCAACGTTATAATAGAATTACCACTGTTAACCACAACGAATACTCCCTTGCTAGTAGAGAGTCGAAAGATGAAAGATTGACAATGAGCAAGCCCCCTTAAACCCATTTATCACAGCTACTGAACTGACTCGTTGTAAATCTAGCTACCAATGAAAAACAAGACAAATCGAAACATGTTACATCTGCTCTTATTTTATATCAGGAACCAATGGATTTGCTACATGACTTAAATACTGGCAAGCGGCCCATCCTTGGTGAGCGTTCGATCAACATAGGTGTTGGTAATGAGGAGCATGAAGAGACAGGTTGAAGGACGAGAATACGGGACTAGAATGTCGTGGCGAGAGGAGACAGAGATTTGCAAATGGCACATGACTGGCTAAATTATTCAGAGAAGGAAAGATCATGTACTCCGGGTCCCAACACTTTTCGACACAAAATACAGGGTGGAAACTGCAACAAGAAATCTTAGAGTAGGGACTGAAACGTTTTTTGAGTCGCATCCCTGGCGGGAAAATAGCATGATCGACAGCAGGTGGAAGCTATGATCGAAGAGGACTGATCTGCGGGTGGCTGGAGTGCCAGTTGCTAATATCGAGCTGCGAAGCGAAAGACTAGGGGTTTGAACTCTGAGTTCAACATGTTGAATTGCAACGATTTCATTGAAATCCAAATGGCGTGAGTTTAAGTACTGCCTGTACCTTAACGGCATGGAATTACGGCTTTGAGAATCACAAACTTTCTGCCGTGCCTGCATGTGACAGAATTGTTTCATATTCCTTGATTAACTTCCGTGCTTGGATAGCAGAGCAAGTTAGCTTTCTCTTGCAGGTGTGAAATATGCTTTTCACCTCGTATCAACCCTTCGATTGGAAACTTGGGCCTTGTTCTTCCTACGAGTTCTCGCTTCAAATAATTAGAGACCTTTTTTCTTTCTTGTTTTATATGATGCCCTTTTCATATATCTATATGTCAAGGAATTTCAGGGTCGGGCTGAAGTTGAGGTCTCATTTCTTTAGTAAGGCAAAGGACCCTTCTCCATTTTCAATAATCTTCAGCCCATAGACGTCCAGAAGCGCCGATATGAATCTCCAATCGAAATACTACTTGCATGAGGTAGCGCACTTTTTGTAAGAAGTTCTTCGATCGTGGATAGATTTTGGCAAGTTGATCAGGTATTGCACTGATTGTTAAAATGATCGATCGATGCGAGAAAGCACGCACGAGAAGTGATAATTTAATAGCGGAAGTAAGCTGTTCCTAGAGTTATCGAGCCTTAGAGAGAGAGAGGGGCATGGTGGCAGCACATATACAATCTCAGTAAGTAAACAAATTAAGCGAGGTATATATAAAAAGGCAAATCATCAGATTTCTATACGAGAATCTCAACTAAGCTCAATAAATCCTTCGAAGAAAAATTTCAAAACAAAATCAATTGAACGCAAAAAGTTGCAAAAAGGAATATAACCTCAGAAAACCTCCAACCATCAGAGGACGGTTAATGAGAGGGATGAGCTTCACGGGCGAACCGCTGTGCCATATCTGCACTAACGAAAAGAGTCGGTTTATTTAAGTAGATGAATGGGGGGTTTGATTCACTTTCAATCACAGCCACCGATGACGCTTCGCATCGTCCCTCGTTCCTGGGGCTACATTTTCCAAATCATGGCAAAGACCATGCCGGGTCGGTATGGCCTTATTGCGATCAGAACTTGACTAGATTCGAGTTTTTTCTATTCCCTGAGCATTCCCATGATTTGATAGTTTGGTTTATTCTCTTGCTTTCCATTCCCTCAATCCTGAGTGTTTACAATTGACGAAGCTTTAATTTGATGAGCAACGAATTGTCTTCGAAATATATTAGAACAGCGAAAAGTGCCTCAATTCCTCGACCTGGCAGCTTGCAAAAATCTCCAGCTACAGATAGGATCTTCATCATCAAAAAGGGTGCAGACCCAAAACGCGCCCATGAGCTCATTTATTCCACGATAGTAAATTTTGTAAACATAATACATGATCAGATTCGATTGGATGAAATAGTCAATACTCTATTTAATACCTCTCTTTGCAGTGATAGTTCTGATATAGATAAAATTTCATGCGGGCGATAATCTCGACGAAGCTTCCATCGACAGCCAGCGAGCGCGAAAAACGCAGTGGCAAGTAAACAAACAGAAAATAAGCGAAATCCGAGAGAAGGGGAAATTGGAATCTCGTAGTAAAAATTGATCAGCCTATAAGAATGAATTCAAAAAGCGAGGCCAAAATTCACTTCATCTCTCTTTCGGCTGAATACAATCAAATCCAAACCAATATCGCAGAATCCATGATCAAAACCACAAACAGAACCCCGCCCCACTTGAACACACTCCAATTCCAAACCTAAAAATTAGCAAAAGAATAAATCCCTTAAACCTCTCTTTCCCCAGAACAGTGGTGGGAACATCATTGGAATTAAACCAACATCACAGAGGAGCGTAACAGGTACAGCTTCGCAGGGGGATTTATAACCAACCCTCACCCGGCGTCCGCAAGCAGCAGGGGGCAATACCCGCACCCGGCTCATGAAGCAGCAGGGAGTTATGATAACCCACACCCACTAGACCATACCTGTTAGAGGTGAAGCTGCTTATATGGGTAGATGCTGAGGGTTTTTGGAGAAGCGAAGGTTCGGCTGCGCGTTTGTGGGAAGGGCGTTGATGGGGCGACGACGATGGTGACGACGAGGGCGGGTACTGTTCAGACATTCGCTCGCTTTCACAGCTATCTGTGTTAGCAGAGCTAGCAATGGCCTTTGATACTTTCTACTATACGGAGTGGCTATCCTTGAGTTCAAATCTGTGCTCTCGAAGTAGCGAATTGAAGATGTGGCGGAGATCGAAGGGATATTACCTACTTGCTTCTGCGGGAAAGTGATTGTTTCCTGGAAGATTTTCTACCTTGAGCACCACCACACAATACTTACTAGGAAATATCGAATGACGTCTATGGGTAAATATGTACTGCTACGGTCGACAAACTTCAATAATGAGCTCAACTATTTAGCGGTGACTAATTGTAATACTGTGAATATTGTAGAAGCCGCGTGAATCATTGTCTCACATGCCACGGGGACCATGAATTCTTAAAGCTGGCCATTGTATTGCAGATCAATCATGTTACGGTGAATAGCTGTAGCATGCAAGATGTAACTACGGCATGAGGTCACGGTAACGCAAAAATTAAGACAAGTGTCTACGCAACGAAGAGCTATCATTATTATTTAAAGCACAAGCTTCCTACACTTCACTCCTCGAAGCAGTCTATTAGGTCTGGCTTTGTAGCCTCTATCTCTACGATCTTCATTGTGACATGTAAACTCGTTCCTCCTCAAGCGGTATCCATCACTACAGATCGTTGCTTGCCCATGTTGTACCCAAGATCGCCTTGCTCCCTGACTCTAGACTCCCTTGCCTCTACTTCAATCTTGTCTGGAGCTCAAGTTCAAGGACAGTCTATCGATAGCGGTCTCTTCAAGCACCAGCCCTAATAGTCGCGCAGACTCTCAAGCAGCTTATTTCTTTCACCCTGTACTTCCCGAATCTTGGATGTCCCCTCAAATTCCATTCCTCGCGGCTTATCTCAACAAATTCGCGCCGAATGCCATCATCTACGATCTTCCCCTCCTCCTCCTCCTCCTCCTCCTCCTCAGACCAATCATCCGTGTCGCTATCGTTGTCGCTGTCGCTCTCATCGTCGTACTTAGACTCGGTCTTCGTTGGGTCCCCTTGTGAGAAGTAGGAGGACTTTTTGATATTCAAGGGTTTGGGTAGTGCGCTTAGATCGAGACACAAGAGCTTCTTGAGTTGTTCGCTCTGGAGACCTTGAGATTGCTCCTTAGATGGCTCGTCAGATCGTCGGGTCTGGGGCCTTGGAGCTTCACTATGGAATGGCGGAATTGAAATTGTGAGCGGTTGGAATTCGATTAGCGGGCTCTGGAATCTTGGAGATTGGTTCTCAAATGGTGTGTGTGGTCTCTCAGGTGGATCAGGGCGATTGAGATTGAGATCAAGGTCTTCGTGGTTGTCGGGGATGCTTCTCTCGATCTCCAGCAACTCCTCCATTTCCACATGTCCAAACGCTGTCAAGCTATCCATGCTTCTCAGCCCATACGTATCCTCCTTATCATCGTCATCGCCATTTGACAAAAACACTCTCTTCCTCTTCTCTGCTGCCTCGTCATCGTCTGATAGCAGCTCTCCATCTCTCTTCTCGGCTGCTTGGATGTTCGCGCTGCTCAGATTTGTTTTTAGATTGTTGTTGATCTGGTCATCGTCAGAGGTGAGAGGGATCTCAATGAAACCATCATGATTCTCAGATTCGATACTCTGGGGCTTGTTCTCGAATGAAGTTGGAGGACTTGGCAAGCAAGACACAGGTGCAACGTTCTCTTTATTATATGTGGTTATGTCCATCGTGGCTTGTGTAGATGATGTTCGAGAATTGTTGATGTGGGAAGAATTTCGAGATTGATAAGATAAGCTTCGAGATTATCTAGTGAGTAGCGTCGGTTTGCTGGCCTGACTTCTTTCTCGCTGCGACATGAAGAATTCACCTATAGTGGGTCTTTGTTTGGATTCAATTTCGCGAGCCCGGTTCAGGCACATTTTTGAGTGATTAGCAAGATTGTTTGCAGTCACGGGGGCGTTCACCTTTGGAAAACTAGGAGATTCACGCTAGGAGCTGAATCTGGACCTAAGACTGGAACTTAGACATGCTCCCGTCCTTCTAAACATACAAGTAGCTTATCCCGGCAGCCTGGTATTGTAACCAACTAGAATTGCTGAGCTGATTTTGCAATTCTTAAGTGAATGAAGACATGGTTCAGAATCCAGTCAGGCATCTATCATTTAAGGGGTGGGTGTGTATAGATGTAAAAGTTTTGCGGCTTATTCTTCACCTCGAAAAGACCGCCTTGAAATGAGAAAGAGGTGAAATCACCTGATAGGTCGTGCGTGCTCCATCTGAGACGAGGAACATTGCAATTTATGAGATACAGCCTTAGTTGAGAGGGTCAATCTTATCCTTTTGTTCCTCACCCCAAAATTTTCAGGAATTCTAGGCCGGAACTCTTGCTTTGATGTATCCGTGCCTACCTAGGTAGCAATCCATATCCCGAATTGTCACGTGAAAGTTGACAACAAGTCCCCAAGCCAGCAGATTTCTACTTATGAAGATGCTTTAACTCTAGCCTACAGTGATTCATGGATGATTTATGAGTTCGAGAAGCTGGACAGTCTATAGATGTCGTATTTGAGTGACCTTTGTCATTTTCGCTGATTTTGAAATGAGCTATGTAGAAATGGGATTATGGGAGTCTCAAGCAGAGAAATGTTATGTTAGAGATACTGCCTGAACGCACGAATATGAAAGCCATCGAATGGAAGCAGCTGAATAGGCTCTTGATGGTAAGATCATAAAGTTCGGACCATTAGGTAAGAACAGTCAAACCCTAGCCAGACCATAGCTCTTTCCCTAAACAACCTTCCAACCCAAGTTTGGCCAATATATTTTTCTCTTCTCAGATTCCAACCAACGAACCAGATCTATTGAGCCCAAAATCAACGAGTATTGGCTCTACAGGCTGCGCAGCCCTTCCCATCGCTACTACATCCCCTCGCGACAGTAATTGAGCGTAAGATGCGGGGGTCACTGCGACCCTTGTGAAGTCTCTCAATCATTCTTGCCTTTACGTCGGCTTGAAATTTTTTCTTATCCTTTTGAGAAGCTGAAGAAGTAGCGACAGGTTTATCGTTAACTCTGCTGTCGGTAAATTTGGCCTTGGGATTCCGACCCTTGTTTCCGTTGCCGGTAATGGTAGACATCTTGGAACCAGAGTCAGTATGGACCTCGCAGAAAACTACAGATAGCCGAATAAATATAATTCTACTTACTGAATCGGAGATATTTGTGCTTGGGTAATTCTTCAGGTTTGAGATATACTCCGTAATGCGATAGTAGTGGAAAGAGGAAGGCCGTCTTGTCTGTGTAAGATCTTTTTGCGGATAAGACTGAGGACTAAGGAACTTTTATACGCAGCTTATAATCAATTAAACTTTGTGCGGCTGAAGTAACTGCCCATTAAGTAGCTTCAACTAGTCTCCTGTAGCTTGCTCGCAACACCGAGAAACTGGTAGCGTGGTCACTTGGCTCCCAACGAGATCCACCACTAGCCTGTTCAGGAAACCTTCGATACCATGAGGGCGATGACCCAGTCAGATCTCTTCTGGGGGGGGGGGAACCTGCTGCCCCGTGGCTTCTTGGGTTGTAGCTTGCATTTTTGATTTAAACATAGTAGTACAACACCATATCCTAGCGGGCATAGACACCTCATTGCCAACGGATTGTCGACGATCTTCTGAGCAGAGAAGTCTTGTAACAACCAACCGTGACCTTAGACCTCTGCTGAAGACATGTTTCCCTGTATGATTGTTCGCCCCATGAAATTTGCTTGTATTCCTTCTCAAAACTCAGCTCCTGCCAGGTATCCACCTCCGTAGTATCGTTCCATCCCCAGCCACTAGCCTCCTGCGTAACATCCTCCGCTCTGATGACAGTCATCCAGGACTTGAATTTCGACCCCTTTTTCCTAAACGCCAAAGTCTCCTTTGCCACTCGTCTGCGTGCTGCATTATGCATATTCTGAGCTACGGGACGTTCTTGATAGACGCTGAGTGGTAGAGGGAGGATGCAAGCTTCGATCTCAAGCTGGCTGGTACTCGAGATTTTGAGTTTTTCAAGGTGATTTCGTAGGGCTTCCATCGTTTTTGGACTCGCGATTCTGATCTGTTCCAGCTCCTTGATAGGATCCGCCGCAATTCTATAGACATCGTCTTCGATTAGGTGCCAGAATACGTTGACTTGGAACTTTGCCGCCTGCACCGCTTTAATCTTCTCTTCTGAGAATTTGTGCGCTGCTCTCCAGTGTCCGAACAGGATCTCCTTGGCTTCGGCAAGTGCTTTGTTGGCTCCTTCTGCATTCGGTGGAAGACTTCTCTGCTGACGGATCTGGAAAACGTCAGACCCAGAATTGGAAAGGGGTAAATTTTGAGGACCTACCTTGAGTAAACACCCACGGTTCGTGAAGTCGTCGGACTTGGTTGAAGAATCAGAGCATGGCTCAGTCGCGGCTGTTGCACCGCCGCCATCTGCAAGCTGGGTTGCCATTGTCATTGATTGGGAGTGATGCCGTCGATGATGGGCAATTGCTGATTCTGCAAGCTGTACTGGTGTTGCAAAGATGAGTATGGTGGGTATGGACTCTTGGATTGGAGAAGTGAATGCCACTGTTTGTTTTGTCGTATCGGACGTCAAAGAATAGGAAGAGCAAAGAAGAAGCAACTCTGCGTCAACACACAACCACGATTGAGGAGAAAGGATGTGGCGGAGGGTCTCTGAGCGCGTTCACAGGCGGTAGAGGTGCAGTCACACCCGTGGTCATAGAGCTTGACTTAAATGATTGAGTTTTGCGTGACGTGTCTTCAGCAGCTGATTATGAGAATACACATAAGCAATTCCCACTCGGCAAAAGTTAGAAGTGCTTGAAAGCTGTCAAAGAGAGAAGCAGTCCTTGTAGTGTGTCGTGCTAGGCGCTGATCCTGCAGTGAAGTGAGGGTGAAAAGGAAAGTGGAAGGCTGGATGATGATTAATAGCTAGTGCCTCTGAAGATGTGTGGGTCAAGTTCTATTGGAGCTCGAACGTTTTTGTCAGCTTCTAAATCTGACAATAAAGATTTCGTGTTTACTTCCAAGAAGCTTTCACAACGTCTCGTTCTGAATATGATAAGGGAGTGATCAGCAATAGGTTTCCTGGTTTGTGTTTTGATTTGGAAAGTAAGTCTCTCGAAAGCTAATAATAAACTATATAATCTTTTCTGCTATTATACCTACCCCTAGGAGTCAACTGCTCGACGTGAGGCCTTCGCTTTATAGATACTTATTATGATTTAAACATATTGCTCTAGTTCCCAAAGATATAGTTACATGATTGCATTTTCGGTACTATTATTTGGAAAGCATATAAAGAAGACAGAAGTATAAAGTATAGTCTCCTCGCCGTCTTTCAATATTCAAAGCGGCGGATTTTACAAGACTGTCAATTCGAGGAATAGCACAGAAAACAATCAGACATTGATCTCGCTTATTCGAAATCCCGCTTACTCAAATCTGAACCTGAACTATATCACGTGCCGAACTTGACAGCCCATTTACCTATTCCTGTCTATATTAAAGTCACGATTTTTCAAAGTTTGTTAATAAGATACTGAGTATAAGCAGAAGTAAGGATGAAGGGAGTCAGAGTATAAATAACCAGCAGGCGGTTCTGCTAGCCATGGCTTCAAGGTACTATATCCCATGAAGTTCAATGACTAATGGTTGAGCCTAACTAGAAAATTTACTCGTGAACTTGACGTTTGAAGTCGCAAGAATTTATTAAGACAGAGTTTCTATTGATATTTTAAGAGTCCATTTAGCCTCCTGGAAAGCCTCTTTTATGGTACTCTTGTTCGCTCACCTGGTCGCTCATCGGAATAGCTGGCAACTGACATCGAGGAAAATATCGTATTCACTAAAATAGAACACGAAAAGACTAGTTAGTCGAGATTATAGGCCTAGGTCGTCTTGAGCAGTTTTTCATTAATAGGTTCAAGTCGTGCTTCGATTGCGAATCAGCTGCCGAGGCATATAAGCAGGTAAATAGCTTTGCGGGAATCAGATAAGTTAGCCATGAAGATCAAGAAAGAACTTGTCGTTTTAATACTGAACTAAGACGTGAGATAAAGAAAATCACTTTTATCAAAGCCGTCGGGGGAAATTTTAGCAGGTATAAGTCCATGAACCGATGCGAAGTCACGAAATTGTTGCAGAGAAATATTAAAAGTGACGAGTTGGTCTACAAAAATGTCTAATCGCCTTGCGAAAGTCGTAATCTGATGGTAAGTGCATAGCAATTTCAATGATAATTGCTTCGCCTGAGACAATTTGCCTAGCCTCGTACCCTCGGCCATCACGTAGCATTATCTTATTATGCTTATAGTATCAGTTTTCGACTGATATACCTCTATGAAGAAAGCAACAAATAAACCAGTAAATAACTAATCTGAGAAAACTCGGTAGATCATCTTGATTTATATATATAAAGTGCTATAAGTTTGTCCTGACACCAATCTAGCGAGTCATTAAAAGTCTCATCCTTTTAGTATCCTAATGCCGGCTCATATAAAGCAATTACGCCAAAAGACCCAAGTCGTTGAAAGGGGAAGTATATATAAGAAGACACCGTACTGACGGATGCCTCACCTCTATGACAAAAAGATTATGGTAGTCATCATTCATCGTAAGCACACCCGCAAACTACCCTTTCTCATTCCCAGAAGCACTTGCATTTATATGCCCAAGCTCCTCGATTGCACAGTTCTCTCCCTCTCCTCTTCGATTCCTTCTCTTCTCCAGTTCGAGCGTCTAATGGTATTCCTAAATAAGCTTTCATCCGCCGGCCTTTACTACGCTTTGACCCCAAACAAACAGAAGCGAGGGTCACTAGACCCGGTGAAGGATGCTAAACGAGGAATACCGCCAGCCCTGTCCCTGCGAATTCAACCCACCTCCCAATACGGGACAAGTTCGTTCAAGGTCAAAACACTGAACGCCAATGACATGTCCACGTTACGCGATACTCCACCATACACACTGGCACATAATATATAGCCAAGTACATCTTCCAGAACCTTGAATTATTCTCGGCTTTCAGTAACAACATCACACCGTCTATCTCAGGTTCTGAACAAAACATCTAAGAACGTGATATGGTCTCAAAAGGCTATAAGCGACCGTCGATATAAGACTCGGAAAATCCCCAAAAGAGTAATCTTCCTCCGCAAAATATATGCATAGCACTCTATACCGTGATCTTTCGAGTCTTGTCAGCGAAAGAAAAATGAGATCGTGGCATACTTCATGCGTTACAATGTCTCCCGATTCAACTGCCGCGGCGCACCTATTTCGCTTCCGGACTCACTGCACCGAGAACATAGGGAACATGTACCTCCTCGCTTTCTCCGAGGGTCTAAACCTGACAGGGCTTACATCAAGGGTCAATTATAACCAAATATCCCCCGTAAACCTACTGTGGATAGGTTCAAACCGACGGAGAAGCCGAGTAAGAAGGATTCTGGAGCTTTAATTGGCTCTTTCGGCTTTACTAGATGGTTGACCGAGGCAAAGTGGATTTTGTGCTGCAATATTCAAACAATGCAAAATTTCAGAAAGTTCGGAGGAAAACTTCCGCATACGAAACAATTCTCTCGATAAATAGAGCTGGGCAAAACACAGACAACAAGGTAGGATGTTTTCACCGGCCGGAAAGCCAAGTCATCTCTCATGACAATTCACAGCTTTTATTTCACTGGATCTATGTTCTTCTAGTTTAACTTCTGACTGCGATATTCGCGACAGAAAAGAAGACATATTTTGTGTTATCTAGACACGGATTGAGCCAACGTCACAGCATTTCTGGTGGACCCATCTCTAATACTCACTGTCGCCCTTAACGCACAGAGCAAGGCGCATTGAATCAAGTTACGTCACATCATCTGTCCGAGGAGCTTCTTGACGATATCAAATTCGTATTTTATGGTCAATTACCAGCACCTCCTTGCCTCTCAGAAGCGTTCAAACGAAGTGATCATTTCTCTCATAGAAGCTGGTGGTAAACCTTCTTTTTTTATTTACCCCAGCACACAAAATATAACGCCCTGTCCAAAAAATTGTCTTTTTTAAATCACAACTTCACCATAAATTTCATACGAAGAATCCAGATGCGTACCCCTCCCTTCTCTCATCATAGCACTGGTGAGTCAACGCCTCCCTCTCCACGCCGATCGGAACGTTCCTCCTCTGCTGTATGTCCCTCTCTCGTTCTAAACCTTTATATACCTCCCACCGAATACGGCCTTAACTCGATGTGAAAAAGAGGTTCCGAAATGATTCACCAGGCTCGCATCGTCTCCAGTCTACACCCTCGTTAGCATCTAGTCGTGTGCATAGTAAGTATTATTGACCAACACCTACCAATGTACATTCTCACTCTCTTTTCCTTCCTCCTTGACACCCACCACAATACCCCATCCTCCAGGCCACACCATCGCCCACAAACCTTCAATCACCCCTTGATCCGGCGTCCTCTTCATCACACTCCACTTTTCTTTTCCTCTTCGAAAATCCCTAAACAACCTCACCCCCTCATCCCTATGCCACATCCTCCTCAGACTCTCACTTGCGCCCTCACCGCGCTTCGCAAGCAACTCATGCCCTCCAGCCTTGACCAAAGCCGAGACTTTTGAGTCAGTCGCAATGATATCGTTGCATATATCGTAGCATGCACCGTAATCTCCGCTGTCGAAGTACATGCCGCCATGTGTGCTGAGGCGAGCCGGCAGCGGAATATGCGCTCGACGTTCGCTAGGCCGTCGTATATCCATTCATCATCCTTACCCATCGTGCAGTAAGGAGAGTTTCTGCCCAAGAGTTTTGTGAGAGATGATGTGAGAAGGTCGTGGCTTCTTTCCCAGGAAAAATAAGAATAGCGAAGAAAAGGCAAATGTATTCATGATTCTTCGCAAGTCTGGTGGTATTCAATGCTCAGTCACCGCTTTCAATCCTTTTCGTTTCGAGCTTGAGATATGGGTGTCCGTCTGCTGCTTGACCGCACATCGCCTTTCCAACTCGCGCTTACCTACCTACCTACGTTCTTCCCGATACCCACCTAACAAAGAAAATTAATATAGTCTTGTTATTTCCTCACTTACAGGGCTATACTTTTGACATCTGAATCTCCACCTCGTTCCAGATGAAGCATGTCTCCGATCTTGTACTACCAGGAAACGTCCGCTATAACGAATGAATGAAAGAGTCGTGAATGATTGTGTACATATCCTTGAAGCTTCCATGACAGGTAAGTGCTAGAAGAACCAGTTTAAACTTGCGGCTTGACTTATCTGGATAGCAAGCTTTGAACTGAGTGGCTGTTTGTCATGGGAATCGATGAAAATCCCATGACATAGCAAGAGCACCACCAGGGTACTGTGCAGCCAACGGCGAGCCTTGCATTTGTGATTGTGCCTTCATGTTGAAGTGTAAAGAGGCCTCCGCGAATACATATCTTTTTGCTCTCTAGCATTCATTCTCTTCAAGATCCCGGAAACAAATATGAATGATCGTGATGTATACTAAGGTTTTGATTTCTATTTGCTGATCTATCTTCTAGTCTGCAATAATCATTCTGACCGTAAAAAGTGAAACGCAGAAAACTCCATAGACAACCCAATGCGAAGACACCCTTACAAATAACACTTTTTCTCGTCCAAATGTCGGCTTTTCTATCTAAATATCGTCCTCGTCCGAGAAGACCTCCTCACCCCTCTTGCGGCGGGCCATGCGGTCCTTCTTCTTCTTTCGCAGCTCAGCAGAAGTAAGCTTCTTAGCCTTCTTAGTCGAGACGATCTTGTTACTGTGAAGTAGTTAGCACGTGTCATCACTAACACAAAACGCTGTGAGGAATGGACATACCCCATAGCATCGAACTTCTCTTCCTCATCATCGTCGTCGCCCTTTAGACGAGGTCCGGCACCTTGTCCTTGTACCCAATTGTGTCCAGATGGAGTCATCTTTCCGTCGACGACAGCCCAGACTTCCTCAGTCAAGTTTTCAGTGAACTCCTTGGAGTGAGTAATGATGATAACACCACCTTGGAAAGACTTGAGAGCCTTGGAAAGAGCACCCAGAGAATCACGATCAAGGTAGTTGGTAGGCTCGTCAAGAACGATCAGATGAGGACGTTGCCACGAGCAAGCAGCGAGAACAACCTTGACACGTTGTCCACCGGAAAGACCCAACATACGAGAATGGGAGATCAACTCGGCATCGAGACCAAAGTTAGCACCGTGAGCCTCGATCTCCTTTCGGACCAAAGGTCTGAATTGACCACTGGCAAGAGCCTCCTTTTGATCAACCTCGGCGACCATCTTTTGATGGGAAGCCAAGATCTCAGTACGAGGGATCCAAGCATTATCGGCAGTCATCATAGGAACCCATCTCTCGTTCTTCATACCAACGTTCTCTCCGAGAGCGAACGAACACTCGTACTCGTAAGAGTTCTTGAACTTACGACGGGAGTGGATACCAATAACACGTCTCTGGGAGCCCTCAATCTTGTAGATCTTGTCCATGGCCTTCTCGTCCTCATCGGTGACAATCTTGTTGGCACGATCCATAGTCTCACGATCTTCACCAGTCTGGAAACGCCATTGGATGTACTCTGAAGGAGTCTTCTCCAAGTGGTGATCGATGTGTGCGAAAGCGTGCTGCTTGATGTATGCGATACGAATGTTCTCGTGGGTGTAGACATCTCCGACGGTAGGGATGAGTTCACCAGTCAAGACGTTGATGAGAGTGGATTTACCGGCACCGTTGGGGCCAATGACGGCAATACGGGAACCGAGCGAACATTGGAAGGAGATATCGGAAATCTGAGGCTTTGGTGTTCCCTCGTACTGGAAGCTCATCTTCGAGACCCGAACGATGGCCTTGGCCTTTGTCTTGACACCTTCCAGGAAACCTGGCTCAGGGAACTGGAATTCCATCTCGGAAGCACCAAGCTCGAAGTAGGACTTGGCAGATGGGCACTTCTTGACGAACTCTCGGACGTTACCACGGTAACGCTTGAGCTTGAATCTTTCGTAGTTGATAATATGTTGGCAGACGTTGTTAAGGAAACCAGTGTCGTGGGAAACGATGATGGATGTGCAGGGGGATGCCATCAAGTAATCCTCGAGCCACTTGACGTTCTTTACGTCCAAATGGTTGGTGGGCTCATCGAGGAGGAGAATATCTGGAGCCTCGAAGACGGCACGGGCAAGAGCCAACTTCATCTTCCATCCACCGGAGAGGGCGGTGATCAAGTTGTTGATCATGGCATCGTTGAAACCGAATTCAGTCAATTGCTTGATGACCTCCTCACGGGAAGTCTCGACACCGACCTCTTTCAGCTTCTTCATGGTCCAGTCAATGGTTGTTTGCTCAGTATCGGCGGCATCGAGATCGTGCTCAACGAACACAGTCTTGACCTCGCTCTTCTTTGGGAAACCCTCAACTTGCTCGTTGTTGATAGCACGCATGAGAGTGGACTTTCCAGAACCGTTAGGACCGCAGAGGCCATATCGCTGACCACGCTTCAGGCGGAGATGGGTCTGGTTGAGAAGAATCTTAGCACCGTAGGCCAAGTTGAATGTGCAGTTGCAGAGATCCTCTCCCTCCTCGTCATCCGCCTCCTCGGCATCATTAGCCTCAGCAAGTGGGGATGCCTTCTTTCGGAGGGTGTCCACAATGGTCTGAGCATCAGGCTCAGGGATGATAGAGGCGATGTAAGGCTTGATGCTGGAAGTCCAGCTTTGAGTGTCGGCATCCTTCTCATCGATGAGTTGACCAGCGAGGGCGGAAGCAAAATCGAGGATGGGGGCAAATTTTGTGAGAACAGCCTTGTGCTTGGTAGACTCGATGATCTCCTTCAAGATAGCGGAGACGGTGGAAACATCACCGGCGTGGGAGGCTTCTGGGATCTTACCATCTACGACGGCACCGACACGGATGAGAGTATCAAGACCTTGCTTGGTCTTCTCACGGGCCTCTGGATCAGCCAAGTTCTCGTAGTTCTTGGTGAGTTGGGGCATGAGCTTTGGCAAGAAAGCCGCAACAATGTTGGGGTCCTCAACAAGCTTGCACATATTGTCGACAATAACGGCAGCCTTTCGCTTGATGGCAGTCTCACGCTCGGCAAGACCACGATCCAACAGAGGAACCATAATGGCCAAAGTTGGCTCGTGAACATCAGTGACGAATGTGGTGGCACCGAGCAAATGAATGGTCTCGGGAACGTTTTCTGGCTTGGCGATACACTTGATCAATTCTGGAATGAAACGATCGATATCCTTGTTGACGATAAGGCCGCAGATCTTCTCCATCGTACCGTAAGCCATCTTCTTGACCTCAGGCTTGGTGTCCCACATGGATTCGGAGACAACCGGAATCAGGTCTGGTACACGGAGGGCGAGCTGAGTCGGGGCGGAAACGACGAGCGCCTCGATACAGGTAAGACCAGTAATCTTCTCTTGCCATTTTTGGGCGGTCAAGATAGAGTTGATGATGTGTGGGAGGACAGCCTTGACAGCGTTGGCGCTGACAGCCTTGATGATGGCAAGGGCAGCTACTTTTGCGGCGTTCTGGACTGGGACCAACTTGTCACCAACGGCTGAGAGGACCGATGGGAGAAGGACAACCAAGTATGGCTCGACTGATGGTGCAGTCTCGGCATGCTCAGCAATAGCCTGAATGGCATTGAGAGCGCGCTCTCGGACGTTGCCATCTTTCTTGTTGGAGAGTTGCTTCTTGAGGGATTCGACGGTCCTGCAGGGAGGGGGAAAAGGGTCAGCAATTGTTTCGTTTTCACATTCTCAATATTTCATTAAAAGTGCGCCGGAACAGTATTTACACCCCCTCGCAAAACAGGGCAGTAGCAGAGTCCTGCTAACGAGGATAGATATATTCAGGGAGACGCAATCGAGATTCAATAGGAAGTGTAAGGCTGTATATACTCACTTGGTTGGGGCGTCGTTCTCCTCGATAGGCGAGTTGATGAAGATTGCCAGGTTGTGGGTGGCGGCGTTGATATCTTCCTGGGCCTTGGAGATGGTGAGCTTTGCCATAAGTTCATCAAGAACCTTAAGGCTTTCTTTGTTTTCTTTGGAGGCCATGCTTGCGGTTGCTGATGTATCGGTCACAGCGGGCATGTTGATGGAAAAAAGAGAGAAAGGCGGTCGACGAGGGGGGGGGGTCAAGTGTGTGAAAGTAAGAATTTTTGACTCTAGTGTCCTTATCGGTGGACCCACAGAAATTTGTTGGAGGGGCAATTGGGCCTGAGGCTGGACTGGATGCGCTGTGGCGGGATTGTTCTTTCGTCCTGTTTGTTGTTGCACAAGCAGGCTTCTTCTTACATAGATGAAATGTATCAATAGCAGTGGAAGAGACTAGGAGACTGCAATAGAATATCGTTTCAGGCAAAATTGGGGGGATAAGAAGACTTTGCGGTGGGTGGAATTATTTAAATATTTTGATCTCTGGCCTTCAGGTGACGGTAGGGGGGCCACCTTAGCGCCGACTCCAGACGAAGCGAGCCCAACATGGCTCGGCGAAGAACGAGGCCAAACCACAACAGTGAAAGTCTTTGCCACCGTACTGAAAGATTTGTAGAACTGCGGCTCCGGAGAAGTCTTTCGGTCATTTTATATTCGGTATAGACTCATTTCCTCTATTCACCGTGAAAAGGAAGAATTTTAAAGATGTCAATGATTCACGTTTTCAGTTCTCCCCACCCCCCTACATCGGGAGAGCCATCGGTATCTACCTACCTACCTAATCAATACTGTACATGACTTCCTTTTCAGCTTTAGTAACAAAACAGCCAATCCGCATGCGTGTGATAAAAGCACAACCTTGCCACTCTCACAAGCCTCGGAAGCGACATATTTTGTAGGGAGTTCACAGTTCACTGATGTTCAGCGGGGCTAGCGAGCCATGAATTTTGTTCACATCTCCCCAAAGCAACAGAAGGTTTGCTACCAGATCCGCGATCTCATATCTCTCGCGCGACTTCTCAGAACTCCCCTTTTTTAACCTATCTTGACGTCTCTTGATATCTCAAATCAGAGAAGTCCAGATTTTCCGGGTTTCGTGGCTTCTTCCTACAGTTCTGCATCGTAGACTAGACTCTTGAGCCCAAGTACAATATACGGAGATTTGCCGCTATCAGTAACAGAACTTTTTTTCATGGGAGCCCTGATTGCTTCGGAAAGTTCGACACATTCATGTATTCACATCGACCTGAATTTCGAAAAATCAACAGCAATAACAAGTACAACCATTGCACTTTCAAATGAGGATCCACGTCTCACTCACCAATCACGATATCTCGTGCAACCACGGTCAAGATTCTTGTAGCTGGTAGACGAGGACAGGCCATCTCGTCTCCAGCGAAGCAGTATATAAAAACTCATAATAGACTCATTATCCAAGGTTGTCATTTAAGTAATTTCATTAGAAAGTAAATGGTCGATTACCTGAAAACCTAAGAACTGTTTCGAGTAATGTTCAACAGAATTCTGTTGTAACTTTCGAATCGACTTAAAACACTGGCCTTCTACCTTCCACCTTCCATTGCTCTCTACGTCGACAGACTTCGGAGTTAGAGCTGCGATCTGCGCCCAAACCTAATCCCTTTTCGACCACGCTCTTACTTATATAAGAAGTCCAATAATGTGGCTGTAGCTCCAAATACCAAAATTTCCAGGATTCTTTTGTTCTACGTTTTTTCCCTAACCACGATGCAGACGTGATGTATACCATGGATTCGAACAAACGCTTTCCTGAGATTCTTCACTTGCAAGACAAAGACGAGAAATTTTGCTTGGACACTGAGCAATTGATTAGTAGTACAAAGAGCAGATCGGATTTAAAAATGGTTACCAGGTGTGATCATATAAAACAGGATGGTAAGTAATTCAAATCCGAATTCATTGCAAAGTAGATATGTGAGAAAGGAAACAGACCGTATTCTAGAGGCATACACAATGTAATGTGAAAGACAAGTTAAAGGACATCCCTAGGTAGACAAAATTCAAGATTGCTGGATGCAAAGGGGCTTACATGTTCTATACTTACTTTTGAAAACAAGGAGTACCTCGTCCTTACTCCGTACGCTGGCATCTGAAAGGGGGAAGAATCTCTATCTTGTGCAGCTTGTTGACGAATTGACCTTTATACGTGCTTACAGCATTAGTATAAACATAAGACCATAAAGACTTCCCAGGTTCAAGGAGAGCTCCGAACTCAAGCAGCTAGAACAGAAACTACCCAGACTTGGTGAGGTTGTCACCAGCTCCAGAGAGAGTCGTGTGACACGGACCATGAGGCAGGTCTTGGCGTACGCCGTTGCATAACTTGGAATTTTACAAGTAAATAGCGCCTCAGGAGGAATCAGGAACTGCCACCGCCATTGATACACCCAAGACCAACGATCCAGGAACTCCTTCTCCGAATCTACGTAATCATACCTCTTCTGCGCAGGCTTTTTAAAAGCCATAGGGTAGTTGGGCTCTTGACGCGACGCACCAAAGCTGCTTGAGCTCTACCTCTTCCTGCACATCACTCTCTACAACTCCACGAAATGGCATCTCTGGGCGAGGACTTGCTGGGCATAGTGAATAAGTTGCAAGATCTTGTTTTCAACACCATCGGCAATGATAGTTTGGATTTGCCACAGATTGTACCAACGCCCTCGTCACGATCCTCCCAAGCACCAGCTAACTCGCTTTCTAGGTCGTTGTTGGCTCGCAATCTTCTGGAAAATCCTCGGTGCTCGAGAACATAGTCGGCAGAGATTTCCTGCCTAGAGGAAGTGGTATCGTCACTCGAAGACCGCTCATTCTTCAACTCATCAACATCCCCAGCGAGGACGACGACGCCCCAGAAGAGCACACAGCAGCAGCTGTAGCAACACAACCAGAATGGGCAGAGTTCCACCATATACCCAATCGGAGGTTCACAGAGTTCCAGGACGTGAAGCGGGAAATTGAGAACGAGACGGCAAGGATCGCAGGAAGCAATAAGGGAATCAACAGATCCCCGATAAACCTCAAGATCTATTCGCCTCATGTCCTCAGTTTGACATTGGTCGATCTACCGGGTCTTACGAAGGTAATTTTCAGTTTATAGTGAACATATACGGAGGTGCTAACAGTATATACAGGTTCCCATCGGAGACCAACCTACCGATATCGAAAAGCAGACGCGAAATCTCATCTCCGAATACATTGCCAAACCCAACAGTATCATTTTAGCTGTCTCTCCTGCGAACGTGGACATCGTGAATTCAGAGGCGCTGAAGCTCGCACGACATGTGGATCCATTGGGGCGGAGGACGATTGGTGTCCTCACCAAGGTTGATCTTATGGACCATGGAACGAATGCGCTCGATATTCTTTCAGGGAGGGTGTACCCCTTGAAGCTTGGATTTATTGGTGTTGTGAACCGATCGCAGCAGGATATCCAGGGAAACAAGTCTCTGGCAGAAGCACTGAAATCGGAAGCGGACTTCTTCAAGCATCACCCAGCATATCGCAACATGGCCGGGCGAACTGGTACTCAATTCCTTGCGAAGAGTTTGAATACCACCTTGATGGCACATATTCGAGAGCGTCTACCAGATATCAAGGCTCGCCTAAATACTCTGATGGGACAAACACAACAAGAGCTCGCTAGCTACGGCGACATGCACTTCAGCGGCAGGGAACACAGAGGATCTTTGGTACTGCAACTCATGACTCGATTCGCCTCCTCCTTCATATCCTCTATCGACGGTACTTCAACGGAGATTTCTACCAAGGAACTTTGTGGTGGTGCTAGGATATACTACATTTTCAACTCTGTTTTTGGGAACTCTTTGGAGACTATTGATCCGACGACCAACCTTTCCGCCCTCGACATCAGAACTGCGATCCGTAACTCCACTGGTCCACGACCTAGTTTATTCGTCCCTGAACTCGCCTTCGATCTTTTGGTTAAGCCACAAATCAAGCTACTAGAAATCCCCAGTCAGCGGTGTGTGGAGCTTGTCTACGAAGAGCTCATCAAGATATGTCACACATGTGGCTCTACAGAACTAACAAGATTCCCCCGACTTCAAGCCAAACTTATCGAAGTTGTCTCAGACCTCCTTCGTGAACGACTTGGACCGGCCTCTAGTTACGTCGAATCCCTTATCTCTATCCAACGTGCATACATCAACACCAATCATCCCAACTTCCTCGGTGCAGCCGCTGCTATGAGCAATGTCGTTACTAACAAACAGGATAAGGAGAGGAAACGACTTTTACAAGAAGAGCGGGAGAGGCGTGAAAAGAGACGCCAGAAGGAACTGGGTGCTAACGGTGCCGACACGCCTGAAGATGATGAAGAGGGGGAGAAAGTTGAGAACTTGCCTACGAGGACGGCCTTACAGAAGGGTGGTCGAAGTATGTCACCAGCAATTCGTCAAAACGGCACCAGTGGCATTGCAGCTACTATGAATGGGATGAATGGCCAAGGGGCAGGCGGTCCTCGTGATTCATTCCTAAACTACTTTTTCGGGAAAGATGGTGCGATGCCGGGCGGTGCCCCAGGTGCCGGACAAGGAGCTTCTTCGAACCCAAATCTGGGACGACATGTCAGTCAAAGCACAGAACCAAGCTTCAGCCAGAGTATCCGCAGACAAGAAGAGCGACAGATCCACAGAACTCCTGCACAGCAATCACGAGAAGATGATTATGAATTGGGTAGGGTACAGAGAGATTACGATTACAATTCACCATTCGTAAGATCCTCAAGCCTCCCCAGCATGGCTCATAGAAAACTAACAGCCTTACAGGGAAACAACAACGAGCCGGCTCTAACAGACCGCGAGGCAATGGAGACGGAGCTCATCCGAGCACTCATCTCCTCCTATTTCAACATTGTACGCGAATCGATAGCAGACCAAGTCCCTAAAGCAGTCATGCATCTCCTAGTAAACCACTCGAAAGATGCTGTACAGAATAGGCTTGTTAGCGAGCTTTACAGAGACGATATGTTCGAAGAGCTTCTATACGAGGACGACGCGGTCAAGAAAGAGCGCGAGAAGTGCGAAAAGCTGCTTAAGACATACAGAGAGGCTGCTAAAATTGTTGGTGAGGTTGGGATATAGGTTCTCGGGAGGAAGGCACGGGGTGTTGTTCAATTAGAGCTTTGGTAACCTATGCATGGCAGCAGGATGAGCTGAAATGCGATGAGCTGTGTTGATGAGTCGAGATGGGGTACGAAAAGCAACGACTTTGTAGAATACTGTATTTGTGTTAACCGTGTTTCTCTACCACCGTAGAAGTTGTGGAGACTGAGCTTGTCCCTTGCCAAAACACAACCCTTCTACTCATGACAGTCTTGGATTCAACCAAGGCTATGTTTACACAAATTATAGTCCCACTACCTACTTATAATTCTATCCAAAATCTAAGAAGCAAGCTTCCGTCATCGACTGACCTGCATGACCTGCTCCTAAATTTCTCCAGCCGGATGTCAAAGCAGCTCGCTTAATTATCCATCTCAGGCCAAGAAAGTCAATAAACGACCAGCCAGTATGACAAATAAGTAAACTCCTTATCCGGAATTCTTTTCCACACATCCTATCCCATCAGAACCCCCCCCCCCCGTTGAATCTCTCTGAGCACCAACAAAAATGCCCTTGTTCCCCCTCACCCCAGCTCCTCAATCCTAATAAACCCTCGTCCATCCTTAGCCGCACTATCCATTCTCTCCCTCAAGATCCTACACCGCGCCACCCGGCGTATGCCAACACGGTCGTTCCTCACCGATGAGATTCTCGCTTCAATAACTCATACCCCAGAGTCAGGACTTCGATTATAAGACCGCTTGTTGTGCCGATCAGGCGGAGGGAGTTGAGTTGAGAGCCGGCGGGGGAGGGAGGAGGGTGAGGATGGGGTTGGTTAGAAGACGGTCGAGCAGACGGTGGGGCTCTATGCTATACGTAGTCTAATGAAATCACAGGTTATAACCTCGTATCTTTTATCTTAGGTCAAGGCACAAAAGATAAGCAGACGGCATCCGGCAGCGATTTTTACATCGTGATCCCGACTCGGAGAATGTCTAGCCGAGTAGATGCTTAAACTGTGAAGGAGGTTTCTTCAAAGGAAGTCCAAGGCAATACTCGCCTCGTCGAGGAAATCGTGCTCTCTTACTCCAACCATGCATGCTATCACTACAGCTGGTACCGCACTGCGATCAAGTTATCTGATAGAGTAAAAGCTAACGGTCCTGCTATCTCCCCTACATGAACACGCCTTGAACTCTAAGATATGATATGATAAACGACATTCTATCTACTCGTCAGAAGCGGCGCGGTTGTTTGGACAAATGTTCCGTTGCCCGTGCATACCTACACTTTTCAGGCACAATATTGACATTACCAGCAACAAGATACAACAGAATATTCTTTGCGTCCTCGAAGTTGAATGGATGTCGAAAGTTCAGTAGCCTGGTTGGACCCGCATCAAGAGACTTCTTGAGGGAGGGAAGTTGACTTTAGAAGCTACCGGTTGGCGATTATGCACATGTGCGGCATTTATCCACCTAGCAGATATTGTCTATCGACTGTCTTGAAATGAAAACAAGATTCGGTCCAAACAAGCAAAGCTTATGCATACAGTCAAGCTTACATAAACTCTACGTTGTCACTTAAGATGAAGCTAAAGAAAGACATTGTGTTTTCGAATCTGCAGCTCTATCGCTGACTTCAACGTGTTCGTTTCTCATCTCATAGCATCTCGTATTATCCTATCTCATCATGAAGTCGTCTAGTGTTCTATGTCTCTAAACGCCAGACAGGGTTTCAACACAGCTGACGAAACGTTGAATTATATGCAAAGCCCTATCAGCATTTCTCAAGAAAGGGCGGTCTTCCCACCAGAGACGCTCTCTTCGTGTAAGGAACACAAGCAATAAGCCCAGTATGGCTGCCATCCCTCTCCCTCGTGACTATTCGTCCCTACCCCCGGCCTCCTCCATACTCCCATCACTCTCCGCCCTATACATCTCCCCTTCCTCCTCCACACTCCCATCAAATGCCCTCCTCATCCCAGCTCGTCTCGATATCCCACTCCCACTCCCACCCCCAGCACCAGCCCCATCATCCGTCTCACTTTGACTACTCTTCCTCACGTTACTATCCCTCCTCTGGGTCCTACTCACCACGCCCGGAAAAATCCTCGGCTCCCCAGCACTCAAATGCAAATCCGTGAAACTCGCTTCCAGACCCCAAGTCCCCTCTCTATTGACACCCGTCATATACGGACTCGTTAGATTAGAATTTGGGCGCGTGAGAGGACTGCTGGTTGTGTTTTGTTGTGCTTGGCTTTGGTTTTGGCTGTGTTGTTGCGGAGAGTCGAGGTGGATTTGCGAGTGCGACGTTGGGATACGCGCTGCTTGGGCGGGGAATTGTTGGTAGGCTGGAGTGGTGGGATCGGCTTGTATGGTGGTAGAGGAAGAGATGTTAGTTTTGGTGGAGGAGGTTGGAGAGGGTGGTGCTTGGTGGGGGGTGTATGAGGTGGGGAATTGGTCGGGTTTGCTTGATATGGCTGTGTTGGGCGTAGCTAGCGACGTGTATCGTGCGATCCTGCGACGTGTTAGTTATTATCTCTCGTTTTAATGAGTTTGGTGACTTACATGGCAAGTTCTTGCTGTAGAGTCTCATGTCTGAATCCCTCGCGAATATTCGGTACGTTGCTCTTCGCCATTGTATTACCCTTGACACCGGGTAAGTGGTAATCTTGGCCCAACCATCTTTGTTTGACAGCATGTTCAAAACCACTCTGCTTCACAGAGTTCTTTGCTAATTCACACATGTCTACAGCGCTGAGCTTATAGATCTGCGCGGCTACAGAGTATTCCTCAATAAGAGGTTCCTTTGTGAACGCGAATTGGAGCGGGTCATCAGTCGACAGCGAAACATTGAGACCTCTCTTGAAATAACTCAAGAACGGGTTTCGCTCATACGCCAAGAATAGCGCGTTGTTGCTCAAAGGAGACATCGCTACTCCTATCTGCTCGAGATAGAAGATATACTGTAAAAGAGGAACTTTTCTCAGAAGTAATCCATGACTGATACTATGACAACAAAGGACTGCAGCTGCCAAATGATCTGTATCTCCAGCTTCACCAGCATGAGGACGCAGGACAAATGTATTGAAACCTCTCTGTTTGCGCCACACGTTCAGAGAAGCCATGTTTGAGAATAGGTAGTAGATCCAGTAACTGTAAGGAGGGTTCTGCTTTGAGTCCCAGACCTTTGGTACAGGGAATTTTCTATACAGCCGACGCTCAGGCTTGCTCTCATCATCGACACAATCGAAGCCAATGACTCTTTGCAAGAAGATATGGAGTTTCGGATGGCTTGAGGGATCTTTGGTAACCTCGAATAGAGGCTGGAAGAGATTTACAATGACTTGTTCGAAATTGGTCATCAGTCCTGTGGACTTATATACGTCAAATAGACGAGGTACTTGGATCAACCATCGAACATTGTGAGAGAAGAGCTTGTTGTCAATGACCCAAGCTGCGAGTTTGTCCCACTCGTCAATCGTCCGGCCATAGACAGAAATGCGCCATTCAGCCATCTGATATTTACTTGACTCGAGATCGGAAATGACTTCTTTAGTGATCTCTGCCAAGTATCTGCCATTAATGAAGTTGTCTGTCTTCAAGAAAATTGTTCTCAATCTAGACTCGCCAATTGGGTTGTACTTGAGGTTAAATTTATCAAATCGATGGAAAGAGTCTGTGTGGGCCTGAACATGTCAGTAATGCAAACCGATCGCGAAATCCGCTACTTACATGCATATCCAGGGTATCAATACTCAAATCATACGCAGTCAAGTTGATACTCTGAAAGACCTCCTCCAAAGTAAGATGCTTCCCATCTCTAAACATCACCACCTCATCCGGACACTTCTTCATCTTACTCTTGATAAAGCGCAAGAGATGCTTCTGATTCATACAGGCCGAATGATGAACGTGGGTATCGACCTTTCGCACATTGTAAAAATCTCTATGAGGTACCCTCTTGCTGTCTGCCATCTCCTGATACTCATTGAGGAGCACATAAAGGTTGAACTTTCCTTCCAGATACTGCAAGCGGCGGAAAGCAAAACTCTTACTTGGACCGTCGGAGGAGATGTTGAGAATGTCTTCCAGGTCCATGTAGTACTCTCGAATATTGGGAATGTTGATGACAGGAGTGTCATGCATGACAGCTTCCGGGTTTTCATAGACTTGGTACACACCGTTGGCGTCCATACGGAAAGACATCTCATCAGCTCCAGGAACAGGAAGGTTGTCTTCCAAGTAAAAGTCCTCGCCAATGTCTTGACCAGGTTTCCTCTTCTTACGAGGTGCTTTGGGTTGAGATCCCGCACTGGGGTGTAAAGAGTGATCACCAGCTTTGGATCGATCTGGAAGAACCATACTATTTGACATACTATTGTTCTGGCTGTTCATTCCATTGGTATTGTTCCGATCTCTTTCCTCGTACCCAGCCTCATACCAAGCAGGCTCTGGTGGAGGTGGATAGATCTTCCAACTAGGTTCATCCCGGGGATTACTTCCATCCTGCTGCAAGGACAACCGAATATACTTGTGCCGAATATCCAAGATCTTTTGTATGTTGGTGTAGATAGTGCTCAGCTCAGAAGTGATGTTATCATCACTGTTGGCAAACCCACCAGCTCCACTTCCCATACCTACTCCCGCACCGGCTCCGTGTAGTCCCTCCGTCTCGAGTGATGGTTTTGGTTCATGTGGTATATTGGGGTGCACAGCATGATCTCTAGCAGCTACATCCGCTCTCAGCAGAGATTCCGTTCTATGAATACCTACAGGACTCTGTGCGAAGGCTGCTGAACTCGGCTCTTGGATGACATTGGCCTCGGGGGCTTTATTTGGATCAGCGAGTCCAAGAGGAGCCGCAGGTCTGTATTTACTAGAACTATACACATCGTATCAGCACAATGCCACATATAATCCAAAATGATAATAAAACAAGTAGAAATCGGCACAAACCTCTGCCAGCTCTTCGTACTCGCAGCACTTCCACTCCTCCTCATCCCATGCTCACTCTCAAAAACATTCGAGAAACTCCTCGGCATCAACACCGGACTTCCCTGCGGACTCTGCTGACTCCCACCATTCCCCCTACTACTGCCCCCCGTCTTCTGAGCCTCCAATTGGCTTCTCTGATAGAACAATTTTGCATCTGCCTGACTCAGCGTCTTCTCAGCTGCGTAATCGTAGTATGCGGTTTTGCGCTGAACATCGCGGGGGAGTATGCCATCGTCATCATTGTCGAGGTCGGAGGGCGTGCTAGTCTGGGGAGGCGTATCGTCTGGTTGTAAGGCAGCAGAGGGCAGCAATGCGCTTTGCTTGTCCTCGTTGGAGTCCCAGGACTGCTCGGAGCCTGCGGTTGCGGATTCTTGCTCCATTTTGGGCCCTCGTTCTTTTGAATCGTGTTGTCAAATCGGGCTTCAAGTTTCCGATGCAAGGAACTTCGAGCCGGGCTCTGGTAGATGTAGGTTCCTAGACATAGAAATATTAGCATTTGGCTACTAAGTTTGCTTTGTTCCCACATACAGTAGCTGTAGAACAATGCAACCAGAGATTACCGTACCCTTATCGCAATGCAGACTTCAATTAGCAGATAAAATAACGATTTTCATCTGTTCACTACAGCATTTAGACAGTAAGATACGTAAGTCCAGATCACAGTCTATCAGAAGAAAGTGGCGTGTAACAATGTTGACCTTCTCTTGGTCCAAATGTCAACGAGGCTGCAAATCGACCCTTGAGTCAAGCCTCTGCCGCTTGATTGCAGGAGATTCCGCGCCGCGCTTCTGCCGGCGGGATAAGGTTCGCCTATCGTTGGTTTCTTGAACCTTAATCACAACAACACCCCCCCGTACTAAGCCAGTAATCATAATTTCTTATCTGACATTTAGGCCTTAATCTATGTAAAACGGCATACTCATCTAGCCTACTTTCCCATTTGCTGTAGTGGCTCGATGTCTCGACCTGCCAGACTTTTTCGATCCTTCCAAACCGTACATTCCACCAGCGAAAAACACAATTGAAGCTCCTAGCAGCGTCCCCGGGGACAGCTTATTTCCGAATAGCCATATGCTCAACAACAGACTAACAAGCTTTCGAACGTTCAGTACGATCGTGACAGTAAGTGCTGATGCTGCGGATGCAAGGAGATTCACACCTCGAATACAGGCGTATTGGGTGAGGACGTTCATGACGAGGTACGCGAGTTGACTGGGAACATAGATGGTATCTAAGCCTTTTCGTAACTCCACGGGAAGATCTGTAATTTGATCATAGGCAGGTAATCCCAGAGGAGCTGACGCAGCTAGTTTGAAGAACTGCTTTCTCATCGATGGGATGAATGGCATGAATAGCGGCAGCGCCAGTAGGTGAGAGTAGAACAAATTCTCCTTCCAATGCGGTCCATACTGCTTGTATGTCTCTTCGGTGTATAATCCCATAATTGCCGACAGGATCTGTGCAAAGAAAAGTATGGCTAGTCCAGTACTGAATGGAGGCAGGATTTGCGTCTCTTCGCCGCTTTCAACGCCCTTCTACGAAAGATCAGTAAGGTTGTGTTCCACAATTCTGACCCGCGTACCTTTGACTGTTGGTCAGACCAAGCAGCAATGACCACACCAACCGTCAGAAGAGTGACAGCAAAGATCTGCATTCTGGAGAACCTCTTTCCCCAAAGGAACCCCGCCGCAATCGTTGTAATGCTTCCTCCTGAGCGAAGGATGATATGTATAGGCACAGAAATGTTATAGCTGAATGCATGGTTGTTTAGCACATTAATCGTGAAGAAGAGAAGGATGTTGATCATCCAGCGCCGTATCGGTACGTGATTCGGCTTTAGGAAGAAGGGAGGTCGGCTTCGGTCGAATTGTGAGAAGTATCCTGTAGTAGCTACGAAAAAGAATTGAACGAATGTCAAGAGAGTTCCGCTGTCAGGTTCGACTCTACAGACACATATCAGCCTATGCCATAGAACACATCCGCCTAGTATAACTCACTTGACAATAGCTTCCAGTGCAAAAACCTAGCACAAACTATCAGTCTCCCCTCCAAAAGTCTGTGTCGCCCCACCACTCCCAGAAGGACTCACATTCGAGCAACAACCACCAAAAATCAGACCGAGCATACCTCCCACAGCCAGCCATGCCGGTATAGTTTCAATGAATATGCGCCCCATCATAGCCATTATCCTAGATGAAGTCGGGCGCGGGTCGTCTATGCCGTACATCTCAGCTTTCTCCAGAGACGGAGCCGCATCAATGATTTTGGGGGTTATGATGTCGCCATCAGTGTTCGTCGCGTTGGATGCTTGGAGATCTCTCAGGGTGGATCGTCGTCGAGGGCCGGTCATGGAGCTGGACTGGGTACTACTAGAGTCAGCTCTGCGTTTTCTCGCCATTCGGTTCGTTCAATCGGTGTAGTCTGGTCTGTTCGGTGATCCTGCTCTGCCTTCAGTTCGGCAGCGCGGGTTTCGCCTGAAGCTGGTGGCACACGAAAGAGGATGTAGACGTAGGAAATAGAAAATGTTGGCGTAGAAAGAAGTCGTGCTATTCTGACTCTGACACGTAGTAGATAATCCCAGGGCCCATGCTTACATAGAACAGACAGTAAAGGCAAGTGGATGTGAAGGTGGATAGGCCGACTTGCAGTACAGTACTATACTTGAGATGAGATGAGATGAGATGAGATCCACGCTAAAGTATCCCCATGCCAGGACAATAGAGGAGGAGAGGGGAGGGAGGTGCAAGTACAGAACAGACGCAGATGCAGATGGAGATGGAGATGCAGATGCAGATGCAGGCCAGTAGTCAAGGAAGGGGCAAGTCAGATTGCCAAAGCAAGTTAAAAACACAGGGCCGAAACAGTCTGACTGGTGGACGGGTGTGGGATGAGATGGGATGGGGATGGGGATGGGATTCGAGGCTGTGGCGCCGCAGCACGACAAGGGCTGAAAGAAAGTCTCAGGCTCAGGCTCAGGCTCAGGGCTAGGCTCAGGATAGAACAGGCACAACTTCAGAGTTTCCAACCTAAAAAGATCCACGAATGACGGTCGGCACGCACCCACGCACGCACCTATGGCTTGCAGCGAATGAGAAGATCTCGACGTCTGCTGCCCCTGACCGATTGACTGACATGACTGACGGTTAGGCCCGAAAGCAAAGGAAGGGAGTGCCGGTAATGGTAATGAATGTCATGCAGTCCCGAGGAGTGGCTGAAATAGACTTACTTACTTACTGTATTAAGAAATGATGGGGATGCAAGGTCAATTTTAGTACAGACAGTTGATTTCTCCGAGAAAGGTATCAATCAGGACATTTGCTTCCAGATACTTGTCCGTAATTCTCATCCACGAGACCCCAATCCTTGATAGCTTGCGATTCCCACAGACCTCAAAGACGTTCCTGGTACTTCTAGAAGTACTATAAATACGGTTAACCATATGTCATCGGCGTCCCTGATCCTGTCCACCAATTCTTACCATGGAGCTTCCAGCGCTACTGTACAAAAAACTTGCCACCATCCGCCTTGACATGACATGCCATTCCATGCACTGCACTGCCGCCAGCCCCCCCCAGAAGTCCATTATATTAGCCTAAACGGATCGGTGATGAGGTTTCGGCTCTACCAGATCTCTGCCCCAGGTACCTACTTGTAGGTATGTACAGAACCTACCTACCTAGAGCAGGTCCCGTAGTTCGCATGTGAACAACACAAGAGAGGTTAGGTGATGGCTACATTAGGAAGGAGACAAATAGAGAAAGCGCCGAAAGTTTGAATGTATGGCAGGAGGTTTAATCGTTTTCCTCATGATAATTCGCAAGTTTGGCAGGAAATATATCACCAGTGACACGAATCTTGATCATGTCATGCTGCTCAAAGCTGTTAGTGATGTTTCTCGGTTATTCACAAGCTACTGCATTTGATTCATAAGGCACATTACTGGATTCGTACACCTCACTTCTTGTCTTGGTCATAAAGGCAACTCTGTTTGAATTCTCTTTGCATTATTCATCTGCGGATGTGGCTGACTAGCTTATTCGACTGTTGAAAGCATGTCTGATGCTGAGACACGTCTGCCAGATTTGCAAGGGAACATCGATATCCCCGAGGCTAGCCGAAATGCATTCATAGTTCACTGCACCGACCAGTCAAAAAGGTACTAGCACCCAGACATTCATCATAGTCATTCTCCCACGTAAGATGTGGCATCTTCTTTACCACTCATAATAGTACTCTCGTTTCTCATGGTCTTCCTCCCGCAGACATCTTGAGGATGAACGAAATCGGAGTTCTGGCGTGGAGCGCTGCTAGCCTAGTACGAACGCCGATGTAATGACCAAGGGACCTCTTCCATGCAGGTGGAAGTCTACAATGCTGAGAAGACGAAAAGCTGGGTTCCTGTTAGCAGGGCTCATGATTTCGAAAGTTACATTACTTACATTGTTGGTTGCCGCTATTGCGATACTGTCTTCGAATGGATGCCAGCTCATATGCAAGATCTTCTTGTTGAAATCAATCTGATCGGCATCGGTCTCTTTTCTCATTCTACCACCTTGGCCAGTCGCTCCGGCTGCAGGGCTGCCAGCTCTCGATACACCCTTCTTACCTCCGTTTGTGGCAGTTGGGCTCGTGGAGGAGTTAATTGGTGTTGGTACGCCAACCTTCTTTGCCTTGAATGCCGATTTGTCTGCTTGAAGAACCACCTCAACCTCTTTTTCTGGATCCGAGGGGTAGATCATGAAGTTATTGTTGTAACTTCCAGTCATGACATTCTTGGCATCTCCAGAGAAGACTACCTCAAACTTATCGAAGATGCTGTCATTTTCATAGGTATCGCACAGTCGTGGTCGGAGATGCTCGTGAATTGGAATTGTCTTCACTGGCTGCCTCTCCATATTGACGTCCCAGATCTTGACTGTAAGGTAATCACGAGAAAGGATGTAGCGGCCGTCGTGTGAGAATCGGACATCGGAAATGGAGGATATAATTTCGGAGAAGAAGGAGCGAGCAGATGGATCCTCTTCTTGTTCAAATTCTGAGGCACAGTTAGCACAAATTGACTTGGCTTCAAGCAAGAAAGCCACCCACGCTTTGCATGTTGGTCGCACAGAGCACTTTCTCTCATATCTGCAAGCTTAATGGTACCCTTAGAGCTTGCGTACATGAACCAATTGCAGCTCTGTGGGTGAAATTCGGCGGCTGTGATGACTTCCGTAAGCTCCTCCATGTTTGCAGGCTTAATGTCAACAATATTGAAGCTTTGATCCTGGATATTCAAGTTCCATAAGTTTATCCGCAGATCATCACTGCTAATGAAAGTCTCGCCATCGCTGTTCACCGAGATGCTGTTGATGTGGTATGCGTGGGCATTGGCGTATGTTCGTCGCGGAACTGCTGCTACCACAGTATCATGATGTGTGAGGCGGGGTAATTTCAGGTCGTGGGCGCTTGTGTAGTGAACATTGGATCGGCGTCTGACAGCACCTCCTCCTCCAGCAGAGTTTCCCGCAGTTAGCTCCTGCGATAGATTGTTCTCTGCTACAACCTTCAATGACTTCTCGAATACCTTCCATAATTTGATTGTCTTGTCATTCGTTGAGAGTAGGTAATGGGAGGCGTTTTGTCTTTTGCACCACTTTATCTTGTTAATTTTCTCTTCGATTTCGAGGGATTTGAGGTAGTCAAATTCTGGTTCGTGAGATTGAAACTCAGTGTGGAATTTATATTCGCAGGTCTTTTTCTGTTGGCCAGAATGTCAGTCTTGTAGAGCAGGCACACGAGCATGCGATCACAACTTCAACTTGGCAGGAAGTTCCGCATTAACGTACAGTCTCGTTTCTCTCAAAGAGCACAACTCGTCCTCCTTTATCTCCAGTGGCAAGATAATTGCCCGTGTGGTCGAACTCAACTGTCGATATGATATCCGCTACAGTAGAAATAGTTAGCATATGGACTGGAAATAGAGGAGTCATATCATGGCAGATGGGGGCAGAATGCAGAAGAGCAGTACGAACCTTCCGTGATATCCTCTACATCTCCCTTATCACCAAAGCATCTGTATCATAAGTTAGCAAATGGTCGTTTGCCATTCGCAGCCTGCAGAAGCGCGTAGGCTTTGCTAAAGGTGCTGAACACCATGTAAAGAAATACAGCAAGCTGCAATCCAATCTGGACATATATGGGGATACTGACTGGGTGAACTTCCATGTAGGAGAGTTCGGTTCTCCGTCTACCATCTTTGAAGAACCGTGAAGACGAGAATATGTCCCGCCAACTGTTGTGTCGAGGAGCTTCCTAGAGGAGAGGAAGGACTAGAGGTATGGTCGACAGCCTCCAGGTGGTGTTGAGCTCAGACAGGGCGTTGGTGTATGAGAGGCTGAAGATGATGGATACAGACAAGGGTAATATTTACGGAAACAGATTCTGGAAGGAAGTAACGGTGTGCGGGCAGGTTGATGGGCGGGCGCGTCGTTCTAGGCTGACCAGGAAATCGAGGACAGTTGTAGAGGCAATTTAGTGTCGGGAAAGTTGGCAGAGTAGAGAAATGTGATGGGTTGGGTATGGGAGACAGCTGAGGTTGTACTGATTCGTAGGTGTGTGATCAAGTTCGAGGCACGCTCCGCTCAACTTGTCGTGGGGTTTTGGTTTGATTGTCTCTTAGCGGGGCCAGACAGGTTCGCTATCGCCTCACCTCGTTGATGACAAAGAAACCAGGAAGGGGAGTTGAAATGAAGCTTTATGGAAGAAGCTTGCTATATTCGTCTTGGGCACACAAGTGGATTTCTGTTTCTACAACAAAGGCTTTGTCACCACCACGTTGTTGAGTATCGATGCTGCCAAATACTATCCTTTATCCCACCAAGGTGAATTTTGATGAGTATATAAAGTCTTGGCACCCGCTACTGTAAATATTCAGAGCTGTTTGTAACCCCCTTCAAAGTAAAATACAACTTTACGGGCAAGCATGTTGCCTTCAAGAGTCCTTTTCTATTGACGATCCTGTCACAAAAATCCTGATGGAGCTCTATTATATTATCGTTCCAACTTCCTTATACGACAAGCTTTCTGAACTTCACAAGGTGGTCGATACATTGGCTACTTCTCAAGAAGCCTGCTCAACCCCAACAATAGAATGATACATAAGTCTTTTGCTAGGCTTCAGGAACTGTCAGGAAGTGCAGACGGTATGTTACTCTTGACGTCCATCTTTTAGGTCTCGCAGTCCTCGCTATGAAGAAAATCGGGTTTCTGTTGAGCTACGCGTCAGGCCGCGAGGCTCATTACATTACTTAGAGAGCTCCGCAAGTTCATGTAAACTTTCATTTCTAATCTTTCTTATAATCATCCGGGTCCGAAGACGCAGAACCCTGTTTTCCACACCTTAGTAATTTCACGATGCAAACTACCATTACTCTCTTCGAGAGTTAGCAGCTTTTTTGTAAATATCACGTGCGGCTAAACACAACCAAAGTCGTCATCCAATCGTCCCCTTCTTCATTACTTGAATGCCTACCAGCACACAACATATTACCAGGCCTAGCCTAGAACGTCTCCCAAAACTCTACCATATGTCATCCTCAAAAGGTAAAGGCCGTGCCGAACGTTCAAAAGACGATTCGAAAAAAGAGTCCTCAATCCAGGATTCATCCATCCTTTCCCGAGTAGCAGCCTCGGCTACAGGCCTAACACGCGATGCTTTCACAACATCCAACCCAAGCGAGCTGAATCAACAAGCAGCAGCAGCTCTGTCCAGCTCAAACAAAACCCAATCCATTCCAAATCCCGGAACGTCCAGCAATACCTGGGCAGAAAGCTCCACGTCATCGCAAGCTGAACCGAACTCACAAGCGAGCTCATCAGGCCTGAGAACTGGGCATAGCGAACAACACTCTCAGCTTTCAGAAGCTGAATTCTCGAGTTTCTTGAATGGCATAGATTCCTTTGTACCATCAGAAATCTTCGGGGAGATCCCCGCGTCAGAAACTAGTGGGATTTTTGATTTTCAGCCCTGGGAGCTATCGCCAGACTCTCGACCATTATATGAGCCTGCAAACAGGACATTAAGACAGCAAGAACAACAAGACGGCTCTGATGTACTCGCCATCCTTTCGGATCCGGCTGCCTTGGACTCACTTATGGAAGAACCTCCACCTCCACCTCTGGACGAAGATGACGAGAAATATGACTGGGGACTCGCTCCTGCTCAAATCACCAAGCTAAGAGAACTGACGAAGGAGGTCCTCCCAGCGCCTCCCCAGCACGCTCACGCATCTGTTAATAATCCACTGAATCTGATTTCAGACTTTCAAGGCCAAGAAAGTGCTAGAGAGCAATATATTGAAGAATGGGAAGGCGTATTATATCGTTATGCTGATGAGGTTTGGGGTGGCCTGGCACCGTTGGTGAGGGAAGCGAGAGAGGAAGTTAAGGACGCCAAATCAAGCTTAGACACTGAACACAGGGGTAGGGAGATGAAAGCAGTGATGAGACTGGAGTCCATATTGGGTCACTTGGGACAGCGGTGAGGCCTTAAGCATTCGTCCAAAATATTTAGGATGCTTGAGGCATATCGAAAAAGGTAACGAAGACATCTTTCCGCCAGTTCAGCTTCACCAAATAAAGGTTTATGTGGGAGTCCTAATATCACAACTCGCTCCATGGCTCCAGGTATACTGGAGGATTGAGCTAACGGGTGCGAAGATTCTACGGTCGATCCTTTGTCAAGTCATAGAATTCCTGATCATCGAATACCACGAGCCTCATGTTCGACCTTGTGCACCCCGCATATCTTCTGTACACTGATCCAACTCTGATCTACCTGGCTTTTACAAGGCTAAGAAAGTGTCCCGGTGAAGTGAGCAGAACGGTAGCTAAATAAATATAAATAAAAAAATCCAGAGAGGAGCTAGCTCCAGTCTTTCCAACACGTTAACAGTAGCACGAACAGCAACTGATTCGAAGACCATTTGTTGGATTATGGGAAATCATATGTGACGGCCTCTCTGCAATATGAAAAGACCAATCAACAAACTATAGGAAGTCGAGGATGTCTGTATCTTAATATCACATCGTGCAGTAGACTCTCATTCTTCTTGACGTAAGTTGTCTCAGTCTCAAGGACCAGGCTGTTCGCTCATATCAACGACACGCCAAGCAAGAGGAGACAAAAAACAAGACCCACACAAACATCTCAGCAACTGCTGGTCGAATTCTCCATTGATAAGTGAAGATATGCAAGTCTCTGCATTAAGTTACAATTATGCTAACCCAGCTCACTAATCAAAGTGGCTATAATACTAATGATACAGTACGTATCCACCAAATCTATCGTCAGATGACGCCTCTGAAATGCCGCTAAAATGTAAAACTTTTTCTGCTATCATCCCATCTAACTCTCATACTCCTCTTTATCGCCATCACCAGTCTTAGTCGCTGGGGCTGGGGTTGTTTGTGAGGGGGTTGGTGTGGTCTTTGGCTACAGAGTTGTCAGAATACTCGTTTATGGAGGAAGCTAGATGAATCAGACCTTGGCAGCTTTGGCTCCTCCTGATGCTTTTGCAGCTGCAGCTCCTCCTCTATTAATTAATCAGTATGGTGTATAAAACAGGAGACCGTGGTCTATGCCAGACTCGGACGGAACTCGAACTTACGCAAGAGAAGCCTTGGGCTGGAGAAATGTCAGCATGTTGCTCATGATAAAAGCTGGAAGGGTATTATTAAGTGGTGACTAACCTTAGTAGCTCCTCCACTAGCGGCAGCTGCTGCCTTGTCTCCTCTACTTTAAGTTAGCAAATATGGGATTTGAGCGAGGCAATGCTGGAATCGGACTTACGCGCCAGAAGCCTTTGCTGGCTTAGTACCACTCGCAGCACTATGATATCGTTAGAGGAAGTTCAAATCAACAGCCAAAAGAGAACTTTTGGTTGATAGTAAACATACCCTGAGGCCTTTGCTGCGGCGGGTTTCGCACTGAGAGAGATTCCGTAAGCTACCATCAAACATGATCCTTTCGTGACCGAGAGGAACATACCCAGAAGCCTTAGCTGCACCAGCTGCCCCTGACGCGTTTGCTGCTGCTCTAGCTGCTCCTGAAGCCTTTGGAGCGGTAGCACTATATCAAATACTGTCAGTATTTCATCCTTCCAAAGACTCTCTTTTTTCTCATTCCAAATAAACGTACCCAGAAGCCTTCGCTGCACCCGCTGCCCCTGACGCCTTTGCTGCCCTAGCTGCCCCTGAAGCTTTTGGTGCGGTGGCACTACGTCAGATTTTGTCAGCATTCCTTCTTTCAAGACTTGGAAAGTCCTATGCTCCTCCTGAGAGACGTACCCAGAAGCCTTTGCTGCTCCCGTCGCTTTCGCTGCACCAGCACCAGCTCCAGATGCCTTTCTATTTGTTTGTAAGCATACATCCATATCCAAAGCTTATCCCAAGTAGGTGTAAACATACGCCTGTCTCCGCTCCAAGAAAACCAACTTCTTCTCAGCCATTTCAACCTTATCAGCAAAATCCAGACCCGGAACCTGGTAAGCATCTCTCTCTAATATCTCTGTAGGCGCAGCGAAGACCGTGGCGGCAAAAGCGACCAGCGCGTATGTAAAGATTGTTTGGCTATGCATGTTGAGTATGGAAAAGAGAAAACGAGAAGATTGAAATTAAAGGGTATTACAACGACACTGAAGTTGTAAGTATACGATGAAAAAGAAAGTATGAAAGGATAATTAAATTGAATAATGGGATGGTGAGAAAAAGGCAATACTTTGGTGCCGACAGCGCTCTTTATATTGTGACTCGGCTGATGATCACATCTCTGCAAGAAAAGTGTCTCGATGACAGTACCTCAAACATAGCTCGTACGCACGAAGACGTGATCTCCAGGGACGAATGTCAATGTAATATTCACATGCGTGTACGCGTACACATCAATCCGTGCCAAATGCACGTCAGTAATGGCTGAAGGCGCAACATGTGATAATAATAGCTTGAAAGCTGGAGTGACTTAAACTCTGATCCGAGGACAGACGAGTCACAATGATTCTTGATTATTCCGCCGCCATGAACAGACTCGTCTGGACTCTGTAGCAGCCTCCAAACAGTAGGTGAAATAAGGCTCAGTCCCTCATGTCAAGTCCGAGCCCGTGAGCTTTCCGCAACTCTGATTCTAGAATGAACAAACCTTATTGTGTAACATTCGTGACGGCTGTCCTGCCACTGAACAGAAGGAAAAAGTGAGCGAGGAAGAAAGGCTATTGGTCACTTAAGCCCGCAAATTTGTGGAAGTCTGTGCTGGTATGATTTGTTTGTTTGAGTTGCCATCCAGCCGTTCGCTCGAAACAAACCTTAAGCGAGACGAAACATCGTCAATGCGCTCTTTGCTCCGAGGACATACGTTCGCCTCGCACGGATTCAAGCTTTATGAGACTGGCCAACGTCCTTTGCAAGCGGTCCTAGTCACGCTGACGGTCAACTTGCGTGACACATGTCAGAAAGTCTTGCCAGAAAGTATAGAGCTCGGCATAGTTTCTTGCAGCCGCTGTCAATACAAAGCTTGAAAATATTTGCGGCAGCATCAAGAAAGGGACACAAACATATCCGCATTTAACCCCATTGACTTTGGTAACGTGTGAGGGCAACTGTGGGTATTTTCAAAAGTGAAGGTATTAACATCTCTGTGGCTTATGCCTGACGGCCTACTTTACAAAAATTCAAGCAAACGCTGAAACGCTAGCCTATGACGTGTACCAAGTACAGTGTCACCGACTTAAAATCCAAATGGATTCTGGGGAGCTGCAAAAAAAATTAGACACGTGCTGATGAGGAGTGTAAAGGAATTACTTACTAGCTTGCGATAGATTGGCCCTGCGTCCCGTCGCTTCAGGCATAAGTTTCTTAGCATCTCCCGTGACACCAAATCTTACAGGCGGAGGAGGACCAGTCTTCTGAGGAACCAGGGGCGAGATGGTGTTTTGCTGAGGCATGGGAGGTATTGGAGGAGGATTGAATGCACTGAAACCGTTTTGCTGCTGCTGTTGTGGCATGCCAGTCTGTTGAGGTTGTAAAGGTGGAGGTAAGAAGGAATTGACGCCAGTGGGTTGTGGAAATTGCTGCTGAGGAGGGCCAAAGGAGCTCTGGAAGCCTGTTGGTTGTTGTTGAAGAGGTGAGAATTGCTGTTGACGAGGATCCGCGAATGGTCCACCACCATTATTCATTGTATTCTGCTGTTGTGGCATACCTGACTGCATTCCAGTCTGCATTGGGTACTGGAAGCTATTTTGCATACCATTGTTGAACTGACCAAAGTTTTGAGATTGTTTCATCATCCCGGTATTTTGGGTAGGGTTCTGAGGTCCATTAAATCCAGTATATTGTTGTTGCATTCTGATGTCGTTCAAGCTTTGGCCAGGAGGGGCAATCTGATTTTGGAATCCCGAGGAGTTCTGGAATCCAGTATTTTGAGCTTGAAGTGGAGGAAGCGAGAAGCCACTTTGTTGATTTGCTTGCGGAGCTGACAATGGCCGGCTAGGAGGTGCGGGAATCATCAATGAGCCTTGACTCTGGAATTGAGATGGTGGAGCTGGTCTTGCACGAGCAATGTTCAGCTGGTTTAGTTGTGGGTTGAACGGAGCCCCCGTTTGCTGTTGAGGAAGACCCGTCTGTTGTTGTCCGATTCCGGCGAAGAACGATGGCGTAGCTCCCTGCGGTTGAGGAGGGGCTTGTTGCTGAAGAGGCTGTGAGATCTGCGGCGGTTGGGCAGGACTTGGGGGTTGGACTCTTGTCGGTTCGAGAGGTGCTGAAAGTAGCGATAAGTCTTGCATTGATCCGGTCAGGGTATGTTGAGCTGGGGCGGGCGCAGATACAGGTGCGGATTGAGGTATCTGCCTTGCCTCTGGTTTTTGTTTCGAAGGCTTTACATCCCATGCATCGTCATCGAATCCAGAACGGACTTGATCTTTCTTTGCTGGAGTTGGCATTGAGGCAAGTGGGGTGGCAACTCCTTCAGGACGAATTGTCTTCTCGTTTGATCCCTGCTTGAAGGCATCTGCGTCCACGATATCATTCGTCTGTACAGCGGGAGCTGGGCGTCCCTTTCGAGTGTTGTTCTTCAAGGTTCCTCCTGGTCCCGAAAACAGCCCTCCGGCTTCTCCATCTTCCTCCGCACCAGAACTGACGTTCCTCTTCCCTCCAGTACGGTTGTACTTCTTATCTAGATACCTCATGATCTTGATGATGTCGCCCTCACGTATGCCCAAGGTTCGTAGAACAGTAGCATCGATGTCAGCCAGAACACTCTCGTCCATCGAATCCCTGTTGAAAGCTTGTCCATACCTCTCGCATAATCCGACAGGAACTTCGCAAGCGAGGAAGAATGAGAACCAATCATACTCCGGCTTACTAGACTTGGGGACTATACTCGCTCCAGTGCCGCCAGTGTTATTGGCTGTTCGAGCTCTTTGCTGCTTCTTGATGTCCGATAGCGGCTTGTCTTCCTCGAGTGAGACTCCTGTCATTCTTTCAACGTACTCGAGATCTTCAATAGACATCTTGACCACTGGCACTGCGATCTTGACACCATTCATCTTGTGCAGATTGATCTTGCCGTCTTTCAAAGCTAAGAATTGAGCCTCAACACTGAAAGATTTTGATCGATCCGTCCAGGTCCGTACTTTCGATACATCAGGTTCTAGGCAAATTAGTCAAGTTTCCAGACAAAGTTTCGACTTATCTCACTTGACTTTGAGGCTCTCGTTTGCCCATCTCGGCCGCCTTCAGATCGATTTCTCTGTTTCCCATCTTGGTTACTAATGTCACGTGCCGATAGACTGCTCCCTCTTTCAGGTATTACCTGTGACCCCTTCGAATCTTCCTCCATGCGTGCTGCTCGTAGAGACTCTTTGGCTCGCCGCTCTTCTTCCAATCGATTTTGTTCGATTGTCAATTTGGCCTGATCAAGAGCAGAACTGCCTGGTGTGGATATCATCCCAGTGATTTCAATATAACTCGCAGGAACGACACCTTCCTTTCCGGTTTTGAGTCGTTTCACCTGCCACCATTCATCACTCGTTGTATCGTCCATAACGATGATTTCATCTCCAACGGCGACCGTAACTTCGTCATCTCCTTGAGCCATAAAGTCGTAAAGAACCTGCCCCTTCTTTTGACCCCCTTCGCCAGTTCCAGCAAAAATCACTTCTCGGAGGCCTTCAGCTCGGACGGCCCCAGCGAGTTCCCCAAGGGCGCTGACGATCTCCATAGCAGTATCTTTCGCCCCAGCATGAAAATCTACGCTTTTGCTAGGTCGAACCAATTCCAAAAAAACGTGCTTGCCTTCGATCGAATAATGGGACATCTTATCAGCAGTCCATGTCTGTTCCGGGCTACACAAGATGTTAGCATCGTGTCTCTCTTGCTTTGAAGTTTCGAACGAGGATCTTCCAAACTTGTAGACAGGAGAGTATAATTTTCCTTACCCATCTCGCGACTTCTCTGGTGCAATCAAAATAACTCCCGTGGCAATGTTAATACCTAGAGTCGTTGGCATTTTCTTCCGTTTACCCATGACGTGAACCATCTCATTGATATTATACATGTGAAACCCGCCTGGTGCATGAGACGCAACCTCATCATCACTATTGCGGTTGAAGCTGGCTCTATTGTAAGGTGGAGACATTGTGGGCCCTGGCGAAGTCGGAGATGCTTCTCGCGCACAAACAGGCTCAGGTGCTCTTGCTTGAGATGCGGGACGAGCAGGCATCGAGGGCGGAGGCCCTTCATCGTCGTCAGAAACCTCTGGTGTATATTGTGCTGGTGACCCGCGAGCCACAGGTGCAGAGGCCTTCCGCTGGTTGATTATGCCCGCCAATGCTGCTGCTGGATTGTGAGCTGGGCTCTGAGGTGACCCAGGAGAACCAAAGGAATCGTCATCTTCAACAGCAGCAGGTGGTCTTCTAGGTAGGCTAGGTGGAGGCGCTTCAGAACGAGTTGATTGTGCCGTTTCCTCCTGAACTTCAATATAGTTGGCTGGGGCAAATCCGTACTCTCTATCGAGTCCAACTAGTATCCAATCCGGATCTGATGTATCAAATACTTCGAGCGTCGCATCCTCAGTGAAAGATAACTCCTCGTCCGTTTGTCTAGTGTAGTCGTAAAGTGCGCGAGCCTGGTGCGTAGGTTGCGCCTGGAAGATGGTCAGTCTGCCAGTTCTCGAACGAAATCCCTCGTCAAGAAAGCTGTTTGGCACTTCGAACCGTATACAAGATAATATGCCTCATGATCTGCAGGGCATCTGCAAGAACTCCAATGAACATATTGGAACAGCAAGTTGGCACGTACCTCTTTCACGTAGTTACTGGGCACCAGACCGGTTGGCTCATCATCGTCCTCCCCAGATGCCTTCTTCTTTGCCTTCCACCAGTCATCCTCGTCACTCTTCTCTAACACATACAGGATATCTCCCTCGGTAATCGCAAGCTCTGAATCACCTTGGGGCACATAGTCGTATATTGCTTTATAGACACCCAGGAACCCCATCTTCGCTGCAGGTGGCAAACGTCAGAGACCTTTCGCTATAGATTCCAAATGCTTATTGCCCTGCGAATTCGTCTAAGGAAAGCCCCATGCGACTTCGGTCTTTCCAAGCTCGAGGCCGCGATTCCGGTTGACCTCAGACTTGGTTATTAACGACGACCGCGATGAAGGGGGTGGGCGTCGGAGGATTGTGGGATTTCGAATCAATGACTGTAACGTTTGATGGGTACTGAATGAAGGTAATGCGATTGGGACGAAGTCATAGATGGTTGTTGATAGATCTGTTTTGAGACGATTGAGTTGCCTCGAAACGAGAAGGTTGTTGACGCTCGTCCCGTCCACCGTAGAACCTCACCTTCGAGATGAGCTAGCTTACTCCTGTGGATTTGTCAAAACAGGCGACGCCAGGTCTAGGCGTCGATGTCGAATCCCCGGTATTGGCTAGGCTTTTCACAGTCTATCACCCTTCAAAGAATGATCACAGTGGAGGGGTATCAAATGCCTTGGTGAGGCACAGTATAGAAATCGTGGGGCTGTCAAAGTTACATGTCATTGCGCCACATGAAGTCAACTAGTCAGATATGTCTACTCCCCAAATACGATCACATTGCTTGAATATAGATCATACATAAAGCCATGGAGATAAATTGAGTTAGCTGCTCTGCAGAAATATTGGCCTCGGCATCAAAAAGTATATCTAAATCCAACCGTCTCCTCTAGTAATGCTGTACCCTCCTTCTGCTTCTTATTAACACGCCAGAAGTATAGCGAGAATAAAAGAACGATCCCAATGATAAGTATGTGAGATCCTATACTGATATATATCGCAGTCATATATCGTGGAGCCTCGTTCTGTCTGACGATGAAACTTCCAGCAATTCCTCCAAGTCCATTGCAAGCTGTTATAGAGGCTGCAAAGGTAGCTCTTTTCCATTGGCCTGATTATAGAGTCAGCTTTATATATCCTATTGAAGTGAAGTAAAGGATACGAAAAGGTACTTACCGACTATGTTCGAAGCCTGGTAGGCATTCATCGCCGCCCAATTGCTTACATATGCTCCCGTGGAAAGGTACGTCCCTACGTATCTTACGGTAACTTGATTTGCAAATCCGAGCATACTAAATCCAACAATTGTACAGATACAGTTGAAACTAATCACCAGACCTCTCAGCTGATACTTATCTCCCACGATCGAAGATATGATCACAGGGAGAACGGCATAGAAGTATGGTGGGGCTGAAAGTAGGATAGCTTGATCGGTCGAGAAACCCATGCCAGACTGCAAGATGATGGGCAAGAAATACGAGAGGGAAGTGGAGACGAGATTCAGTAAGAAGAACATCATGCAGAATCCATAAAGCTTCGGATCGAGAAAATGGACGAGACACCGGCGCCATGAGAACGCCTCGGGGTTTACGTCTCCCCTGTCGTCCGAGATACGCCTTTCGGCGGTAAGTCGCTCGTCGCGGGTCAGAAAGCGGAAGCTTTTATGTGCATTCTCGGGGAAGTCAACAATCCAGAGGTAAGTTACGAATCCAATCACTTTGCAAATGTCAGTGAATCTTCGATGACCTCATGCTGTTCAACTCACCAACTGCGATGATTCCCTGGACGAGAAACATCCATCTCCATCCGGCAAGTCCTCCTTTGCCATTCAGATGATTTAGTCCAAAGTTCAAGAATCCTCCAAGGCCAACGACAGTAACTTCGCCAGATTGCAAGAACGCGAAGCGGAGTTGTTGTTCTTTCCTCGTGTACCAAGTACTGATCAGATAGCTGTATTCTCATCAGCTCTCAGATCCTCAACACCTTTGACCTCCAGTACCTCAGACCGGGGAAGATAGCACTCTGCATGATGCCGAGCAGAATTCTCAATCCGATCATTTGCCTCCAAGTAGTAATAAATGCCGTACACTAGGCAATCAGCACATCACCAGTGATGTATATTCCACCATCGCAGAAGAAACAACTTACTAGCGTAACGACTCCAAAACCGACAGTGATAGCCGAAAACACAATTCTCGGGCCTAAAAACCTCACCAGAAGCGTAGCTGGTAACTGGAAAGTCACACTCGCAACCGTGTAAACCAGGATAGAAACAGACTAGACACAATATCAGCTCCTATCCTCTTCCCAAAGTCTCACAAACATGAGACCTCCAAAGAATAGCGAAAATTTACATATCTATTTCCAACACCCAAGTCCAAATCCTCAAAAATAGTCGTAACACTCGCACTACTGATTATCCCTGAATCCAGAAGATTTAACGAACATAATATTCCTGCAATAGTGCAAAGTCGCAAGTCAACTTTCCTCACCAATCGTCTCCCCACTTCTCGGTCATTTTCACTGGGTTCGATATCTCCATGGTACGAGATACTGCCATTCTCGTTTTCGTTTCCATCCATGTATTGACCATTCCCGTTGGAGAGTCCGGAAGTCTTGATGGGGTCTGCTACGCTATTCGTCACAAGTAAGGATTTCGTAGAGGAACGAGAATATGAATCTTGGTGATTGTCGATGTCGTGCTCCACTTCGGGATTCTGAGATGTTGACCCCTCCATGGCTTGAATTTTATCAGTGGGAGCAATTGCTTAGATATGCATTATCACTACAAACCGGAATGCTTCAGTGAAATAGAAGAACAATTGAATTTGATTAGAAGATGGAAGGGGCATATAACTTGTACGGGAGGGAAACTTGAAGTGTACAAGCACGTCTTCAATTAGTGCAATGCGCACCGGGGCGATCCTCGGCTCGGCTCCCTTGGAACCTCCCGTTTTCTGAATCTTATCAAGCAAACACTCATCATTGGCAAGGGAGCCTTTCCAACGATCTCATTCTCGCTTATCCTGTCGTAGTGTTGTAAACATTTTCGATGTGTATCATATATCATCTTCATCGCACTCCAGGTGTCAGTCACTTCTTGTAGAACTCTTTGATGCGTCTGAATGATGCTGTCTATCGAAAGTGGGACGGACCAGAGCGCTTATAAGTACGACGATTTTTTGAAAGTTGGGAAAGGGATCATTCATACCCAGTCAGGCATGGCAAACAATTTTTTCAGTACATTCTCATCAAGAGCAAGTAATATCGACACCTGCCGGATTTGTGTCGGGTAAAGCGAATGCCTCCGCATCCGAGTCGGTCTTCAATAAGAAAGTCCCAACACGAATTTGTGACTTTGAAAAATTGTAGATTTAGAGTCTTGATACCTGACTTCGGTCTCATGGAAGTTTGTGCTAGTTTCGTCATTCTAGTAGACTTGTTATCTTGAGGGTATGAATCGTGAAGGAAGATCTTGTTTCGCATGAGAGGAACTTGCACGCCCTCATATCTAAATCAGTACTCAATAAGAACTGAATTATCTATGATGCCGACTACGAGCCTACAAATTTATTCAACTTAACTATATTCAAGCGAGCCATGACGTAAACAAGAGTACCTGAGCGGGCCTCAACTTTCAACGACCGTGACATTACAAACCGGATACCTCGCAATACATAGTTGACCCATATGCACCAATCTAGAAGTCTAGAACCTATACGGCGGCAAATCAAAATTCTTTCTCAACCTATTCATGGCGAACCCATGCGATTGATAATCCAGTCCCCGTGCCATCCCTCCAAAGCTCCTTGAACATACACTCCTCTTTCCGTACTCGTCTTCCCCCCCAAACTCTCAATCCAGATGACATCTTCTGCCTTAACCCTTCGCTCCCATTTCTTAGAACGCGTCAATGGCATGCCGAGATAGTTATGGCAATACGCACTTATAACACCCTCCCCCTCTTGTCTAGATTCGCATAGACAATTTCCCACCACCACGCATTCTTCTGCGGATGGCCTTCCCTCCTGAACACGACGAACACGCCAGCTTGAAGACGCATGTACAGGCCTTTCATATCGATCCAGAAGTCTCCAGGTACAATAAATGACGTAGCCATGTCGATAGGAGTTCCGTCGCCCCTGAGGCACTTTACAACGAAAGGTCCGTTTTGTGGTCCGCCAGTGTTTTGTAAAGGATCGACATGAAGCGGCATCGCCCGAGGAAAAGAGGCGGAGGCAGGGATGTCGACAATGTTCTTGATGGCGAGTGTTGCAAGGACAGTGTTGGTGTACTCAAGCCAGATCTGGGCGAAATTTGACAATAATGGTGGCCTGTTTTCGATAGGCTCTAATACAGGAAACCGTTTAGCGGAGATCCTTTGATGGGAGAGCCACATCCAGTGTGGGTTTCGTTGAGATCTGTCCAGGTCCAGCTGGAGACTGTGAAGTTTAGTTGATTTGATCTTAGTGTATTGAGTGTGGAGGGATATTGGTACCTGGTAAGCTTGCCTACGTTTGATTGATGTCCCGAGGGCTCTCCTCTGGTCCATAGCCAGTAACGTAGCCAGATGCTGGGCCGCTGCCATCCTGTGCATCTCCTTCCTCGGAACTAGAACCTGAATTTGAGTCCGACATATCTGGTAGACTCCCTGATTCTTGGGTATTACTGGGAAATAAAAGAGCAGAGATCGGAGAAAAGACAAAAACTGAAAATGAAGTCACGAGTGGAGTAGGACATCTCAAGCGGCAAAATGTGTTTATCAAGAACAATGCCGGATCTGGACAAAGTATGTAAATGGAATCAGAAAAAGCATTGTTTGCATTTGACGCGTGCAGACAAATGCTGATTGCCCAATGGAGCGAAACAGCCGAAACAGACGCGGAACAGTCACAAGCTATGTGCCTGGCTCAGACTGGAGCAAGATGCATGCAAGATGTAGCTGCATGAAGATTTTGCGATACCGAGAGACTCCAGGTGTTGTAGGGAGGAAGAAGCTACCCACGTAGCCTATCGTACCAGAGCACCATGCACGAAAAATGTAATATGGAGTCAAAGGCTGGAAGTCTGAGTCAGAAATTCAAGAGCTTGTGGAATCAGATTTCGCGGAAAGCAACTATTAGGTGCTGAGGAGTTCCAAGTAGCCCATCCGCAAAGATCCAGACTCACCATGCGCCTGAACGCTATGAATACGCGGATTCCCGGTTCATGTCAAAATCATTTACACAAGAGCAAGTCTCGATCATGAAATGGCATCGATCGGCTCATCTTCAGCCACATGTCTCCTTCGCACCTCAGTCTCGTCAATATCGATCCTCGGCTTCCCATTCGCGCCAGTACTCCTGGTAGCAATAGCCTTTTCTTTCTGCTTGACCTCCTTGGGTGGCTGGAAGCGCTTCCGTACCGTCTCCACCATTTTACCAAACCAGTAAAAGTTCAGTGTATTGAGAATGACGTTGCTGCCTAGATATGTGAAGGCGAGCCATAATGGGACGAACTCTTCGCCTGCGAAGCGCATGATATCATCATGGATAGGAGCAGCGCTCTTTCCGTGTGCTGCGGCGGTATCGTTCAATGCATTGATATCTATGCTTGTGGTGACTGGTTGATGGTGAAGTGCATTCCAGACATCTTGGTAAACACGGACAGACTGGTAAGTTCCCCATACAAGTCGACAGCAGAAGAAGGCGACGAGAAGCATGATACCGTTGTATAGTTGAGCTCTGGAGCCAGTCATGTCGAGTTTGTCGAAGAACCAGTGAAAGTTCAAAAATGGAGAAGAGAGCTCGTAGAGAATGAAAGTACATCCGTAAAAATTGACGAATGGTCTCTGTGAAACTGTTAGTATTGATCGCAAAACTTGTGATACAACTTACGAATCCAAAAGAGAAGACAACAAGAGCACTCAGCGCATGTGCGAGCATGCCGAATCCAAACAACCTGACATTCTGCAGCGTAACCATTAAATCCCATAGGAAGTATCCAGTTGCCATACCCTGGACCATGCCAGCGGCACCGGTATACCCCCAGATGCGCTGCTGCCAGTCCATGTTCTTGCGCTCCTCGTCGTTGAACATTACCCACAGAGCGAGGAGGTTGATAGTTGTGCTCTGGACCAAGGATACCACATGGACGTCCCAATTGATCCTCCGCTCTGGAGAGAGCTTTGCATACTTGACAGGAAATATGCGCTTCGAGATTTGAGGCCCGAGCCAGACATTGATGAATGTGTACCCGAAGAATGAGATAAGCACTTCGTGTATGTGTAATGGGAGTGTTGTTAGGTGGAAGTAGTCTGCGAAGGGCTGTACGGCTTTACTGAGCCATGGCAATGGTGGGATAGGAAATGGGTCGTGCATCGTGAGGATGTAGGAGGAGCAAGAGGAGGAGGGAGGGAGATAGAATAGGTTCCGGGGGAAGATTACCGACAATTTATTCCGGTTCGATCACAGCTGTGGTGGCCGGAGAAGGGAATGTCTCGACCCGTGAGCGAGTCCTGTGGTTGTTTCGAGGAATGTGGTGCCCGAGGTCGAAGTAGAAGTGGACCGGGAAGCCTGACCTTCCCCAACTCCCAACAAACGCAGTTGAAGGCAAGGGTCCGGCTAAAAAACAGGCTTGATTATTCACCCCTGTCGCTCACTCAGGGCAAGGTTTTTGATCTTGGAAAGACCAGGCAGTACCTACTATACAGTGACAAATTATGGTGATGGGAGGTTTGGCTTGAGCTATGTCCTTTACTTTCTTTTTCTGCAATTTACACTGGGAGGTCCCATTACTGTTCGTATGATTCGTAATATCTGAGGCGCATTGAGCTAAGCACCAGCAAGCTAAACCAGCAACTCCATGTTCCAAACTCCTTTGCATGACTTGCACACGTGAGACGGTATCACATTTTCGGCGTGTGAGCCTAGGATTTCAACTTTGACGACGTCTCTGCCTGCTGACTACCGTTCCGCCCAAGACAGTCGTTCTGTCCTGGGTTGGATCATTCACCAAGTCCTGAATCGTTCTTCTCGACCGAAACGCACCAGACCCGCTGGCGGTATCGTTGCCGAAAACAACAAAGTCAGCGGGATCGCCGACGTCGATATCTATTTCGCACGAGATTGGAAGGTCGATGCCCATGGCCAATTTTGCACGATTCGATACACATTGCTGAGCGAAAGTGTAAGTATTAGTACAGAATCCGGTATGATATCACTTACAAGTAGTAAATCAGTCTGTCTATTCGTAGCAGCCTGGTACACTCCAACACCAAGACTTGCAAGGCTTAACGGATCGCAACTACCTTGAGGTGTAAAGGCGTTTCCCACGTTATTGATGCCGATAGCAGCGTTCAAGCCGTATTTCTCGATGATGTCAAGAACTTGCAGCGTACCTCTGACACGTTGTCCACCGGCATCGTCTTTGGCAGGTCGACCCATCATGAAAAGATCAGAGGTAGGAAGGCCAACGAACGCAACAGGTAATCCTCGGGTCTTTTCTTGAAGCTCCAACCATTCCTTGTCACTGAACAGAGTAAGACGCGTACAGTGTCCAAACACAACACTCCTGTGGAGATGGTGATTCCAATCCGAGGGCCACTTCAACTTATGAAGCAAGGCTAGAGCGTCACCGATCATACTCGGTGTATTTGGATCGAGATTATAGTCGATATGGAAGTCTAGGTGAACTCTGTAGCGGATAGCTGTGCTGATGGCAAATTCAATGTTCTGGAGTTGCTTTGCGCGATCTCCATCTTGCTCCACGTAAGGAGCGCTTCCAAATGCAGCGACACCGGGTCGGTTCACAGCCACATCAAGGAGCTTCTTCATTGCCTTTCCCTTGTCTCGATAGCTGACGATTGGATCTTGAGCAAATACACAGATCTGAATATGACATCTCTGCTTGAACTCTTTTTTGAGTGCCAAACCGGCTTCAAGACAGAGGTACTTGACTGTGAGATCAACTTCGACAAATGCTCTGAGATGGGTGACCCCGAAATTGATGCTCTCTTCAATCAGAGCTCGGCCACGCTCCATAAGATCCTCATGCTCAAATCTGGATTTTGCTTCACCTAGAAAAGCATAAGAGGTATGGATTAAAGGCAAGGAAAAAGGCACCTACTTGTCAACTTCAAAGCCTCGGCAAAGTCACCCGTTTCAATCTTCAAGTCCGCATACTTGGGATGCGAGAGGAGGAAACACTTGTCTATATGGATATGCGGGTGACAAAGACTCGGGCAGAGAAACTGCACGCCATTTTTTGACTCGGAACTGGTAGAAGGGTCCGGTACGTGCTCATCAAGAGAGTCAATAAGGCCTTTCTTACAGGAGATGTCCCAACGAGTGTTTTCCGGCTTTCCAGCTATATAGACGCCTTTGAAGGAAAGTTCGGGGCCGGCGCTGCCCACTCCATTGGCGCCGTTCGTAATAGGTTTTGACATGTCGACCTCTGGGATACGGATGGAGTTGGAATTGATGTATAGAGAACAGGATTAATGATTATGATGCAGGTCTGAGTCGACCAGACAAAGCAGATGGAGGAAGATATCAAGATCGTTCAATACGTGGCCATTATTCTGCCGCCCAGAAATCGAAAGTGATTGTGAAAGCGTGCATTGAATCGCGCGCGAGGGGGAAAATGGAGAAAGGAGAATGGAGGGGTTCCCGGGATAAATAAACTCTGCCTAGAAAGTCCCGCGTCTCCTCGTGGCAGCTTCCGGCGGCTCCAACGCGACCTGTCAACTTCTTAGCGAATGTCAACGAACGATTCTTGTTCACTTGTCACACATCACCACGTCGATTAAAGGCCACAAGCATAACACAGCTATGGCAGATCCACTTTATGAATTACTGGTTCCGTACTTCGATTCGCCTTCACCAAGACCAGCACCGTCTTCAAAAGATCCAACGACCAATGCATATCTAAACCGACTTGCGACTCTTCCCCTATCGTCCCTGACAAGCAACGAGGCACAATCTCTTGCCCAGACCACGCACTCCCTCCTCCTTTCCCTTCAGGGTCTCTCGAAACGATCCCACAAAGCCATAATTGATTCCTCTACGCATCTTTCCACCCTCAGTACAACGCTCCCCTCACTCGCCCAATCCACAGCCTCCCTTCGAGACGCTCTTCCCAAACTTGACGATGCAGCTATACACTTCAGCGAAACATATAACACACGTTCAGAAAATGCTCTTCTGGACCGTAGGCGCAAAGCCCTCCTTCTCTCCCGCAATATCGATCGTCTTTCCGACATCCTCGACCTCCCAACCCTCCTCTCCTCCGCAATATCTACCTCAAACACCGCTTCCGCATCTACAGCCCCCAATGCAACTCTAAATTACGCCACAGCTCTGGATCTCAACTCACACATACGTCGACTCCATGGTTTATACCCCGACTCAGCGCTGATATCCAGCGTTGAAAAGCAAGCCGAAGATGCTATGCAAGACATGGCCACGAATCTAATAGCCAGTCTGAGAACCAGCTCTCTCAAACTCGCAAGCGCAATGCGCACAATCTCCTGGCTTCGGCGTGTAGCGCCCGAACTCGATCCTACACTCACCACTTCCCTCTCCTCCCACCATGCCAGCAGTACAGGAGCAGGGGGAGGTCCAACAAGTCGCGAAGGTAGTCTCGGCTCTCTATTCCTCGTCTGCCGACTAGCCAATCTCCAACAAACTCTCTCAGCACTCGAACCGCTCCGCGAACTAGCCGATCAAGAAACGCAGCGTCTGAAGGAAAGCCCAAAGAGCAGTAATGGGACTGGGGGCGCCAAAGAGCGGAGTAAATGGGAAGGCGGACAACAGACCGAACGTTACCTGAAGCGCTATATTGAGATCTTTCGAGAGCAGAGCTTCGCTATCATTTCGATGTACCGAAGTATCTTTCCCGCTGGGAATCCCGCGCAAGAAGATGCCGTGTTGAAGGGGCTGGGGAGGGAGAAAGCGGATACGGATTCTGATCCCTTACAGCCGTTGCCGAGTTCGCTGGGGACATTCCCGTTGCAGCTCGTGGGCATGCTGGAGGAGACCTTGAGGAGATACCTTCCGAATGTCAGGGATAGAAGTAGTAGGGATAGTCTCCTGACGCAGGTATTGTATTGCGCCGGCAGTCTGGGGAGGTTAGGGGGGGACTTCAGTTTATTGCTTGCGTTTCTTGGTGGAGGGGGGAAGGACGAAGATGAAGATGGAGATCTTGATGTCAATGAGGAGGATAGGGATGAGGATGAGGAGTGGGTTGAAGTCATCAGGAAACATAGAGTACTGGCTGGTAGACTGGAGCTGATGGTCGGGTCTAGAGATGCGTGATTATAGACTCGTAATATATAACGCTAGCGGCGTAGATGAGAGAGAGAGAATTGGTATTTGATATCATATAGATACCCAGTATTTAAAGACTGACAGAGTTGACTTATTCCATTCACGAATCTTTCTCATCTCTCATCTTTCTAGAATCTCTCGTGCCCACATGCCCGTTACTCACCGAACGTGGTTATAATTTCGCGCTCGGGTCCTTAATCGACGATCGAATAATGCACTCGTGTACTACAAAAGCCGGCCCAAAGAAAAAAGGTGCGAAGTAAGACCTTACCAAGGACGGAACACATTTATGTATTTCTTTGGAGGCTTCTAGAATCTTGCACTTGTTACAGTAAAGCAAGTAGTAAGCGTCCACCATGTACGTCTCATGTTAGTAACTGTGTACTATATATCATTCAGGAGCTATTACATGGTATCGTGTCATTTCTCATTCTGCGGTCAAGTCACCCCGATGCAAAATTGTATCTCCAGCTGCTATAACCCATATCATCGTATCCTCCTACCCGGAACCGTGCCTACATCTCTTCCGAACTTCTCAGGGCTATTTCCCTCAAATCCAAACATCGTAGCCTCTCAAGCCCATTTCTCAAAACGGACTTCCCTATGCTGACGCAGTTGTGGTAGTAGCCTGCACTGTCTTTCCCGCCTCTTTTTCATCAGCCGAGTGAACAATGCTGCTCGAGCCATCTGAAGCACTTCCCGCGCGCACTTGCTTTCCTGGACCAGCATCAAGCTTCGCTTTCTGGAATGGCAAGTGACCTTTTGTCTCCCGGTAACGCATGAGGAGGAAGCCAGTGATGACGACGATCCAGTAGACGTTATAAGAAATCACGGAGCCGTAGGTGGCGGAGTTTTGCCAACCGAGTATGGCGTTGAATATTCCCCAGCCACCACCGCCGTTGAGTTCGGGGTTGCCATACTTTAGGATGTTAGATTTTTTTTGTTGTGAGGAGGTTGGTCTCAACGAGCATAGCTGGTAAGTGGGAAGGAGGTAAGAACTTACGTTGACATGCCAGACGCTCTGATCGATATCATATGACCCTGGTCCTGCGCCAACTTCTGCAGCGTCTCCTCCGACAGCGTCATTCCATTTTTGGGCTTGGAAAAACCAGACTGCTTTTGAAAAGAGGCCGGCGGCTACGAGGTAGAGGAAGCAGGTTGACACGATGAGGAAGACTTGGAGTTTGCTTGTTGCTCCACCCCTAAACGAACGTCAGCATCTTATCTCATCACAAGAACTAAACAAGTTGTATATAGGAGCGAGAGACTTGTCCGGGGAGATGCTTACTTGTAGATGAGATATCCCACCACTCCTCCAGCTAAGAGACCCATCACAACCGGAAGCGGTACAGCCCTTGCAGGAGCGGAGAACGAAACACCAGCAATGAAGACAACCGCCTCCAGGCCCTCTCTCAAAACCGTGATGAATGGCAAGATAAACATAGCGTATTTCTCTGCCCATCTTTTCCAAGCTCCCCCCTTGCCTTCAGTCGTGACTGCCTTATCCTCCATTGCTTTCGCGAGCTTGACACGCCACTTCTCTTGCATTTTGGCAACGCGGAGAAGAGCGGCACCCATGATCGTGATCACGACTGAAGCGACAATACCAAAGGAGCCTTCCCAGTAGTACTCGCTCTTCGCCCAGGCGTTCTTTCCTGCGCCGTAAAAGGCTCCGATCAAACCGGCACCGATGATGAGACAGATCAGAAGTCCAGCTCCGGTACCGTACCAGACCTGCGATGTGTCAATGTGATCCTGACCTGGTGTGAAGGAGGACCTACCTGCTTGACGAGCTTCTTGTATACTGCCACATCTCGACTTGGACCATCGAGTGTTTGTTTCAAGAATGCGAGAAGGACCGACACGATGATTGCTGTCTCCAAGGTCTCTCTGATCCTTCGTTAGTGTCGTTACTTGAATCACATCTTCGGCGTCGAGGCCATCAAACTGATGCATTCAATACGGGAGCGGATAAGCACTACACACCGGAAGACGATGAAGAAGACAGGAACAGCGAAAACGTTGACCGTCATGGTTTGCAGAATTTCCAAGTATGGTGTGCCAAACAGACTGGTGTCAAGGAAGATATCTACGATGAAAGTGTCAAGTCGCAGTCATCTAGACCTTGAAGTTGAGTGAGTACAAATGGGCGGCGTTCGGGACCGGCAGTTTTTTGCGCTTGCTGGTAGGATCAGATAAAGCAACTGGATCTGATTAAAAGAGATTGATCGATGGCTGGCGATAGCACGATGACTGGGGATCGTGCGAGACTAGGTACGAAAGTACTTCCGGGAAGGGTGTGCTTCTAGCTAATGCGGCAGTACAAGTATGTTTACTAAGTAGAAGTGCTGTTGACGACCGGTGATCGGAAGGGAGAAAGAAGATGAACGAACTTCTTCAGGACGGGAGAGGAGGTGGGATAGAACCGTCGGGGTGGAAGGCTAAGTAAGGTTGTCCATCCATCGAACTCGCAGTGCACTAACTAACTTACTAAGTACTTACCTACCTATACTCTGCAGAAAGCTACCCGGCCGTAGCTACCCAGTAGGTCCTAGTACCGAAGTATGATATGTATGATGCTCCCGAGGAAGGTGCCAGAACTCCAAGCATCCTAAGCTGTTTAGTCAACCAGCCGAAGATTGGAAAACTTCGACTGACGCATAGAGTCAGTCAGTCATACTAAGTAAGTACTCTCTTCTACTTCTCTTCTACAGCGGCCGTGGGGGGGTGGGGGTGCTTGCAGGCCAGGGAAAGGCTGGGTGGGATAGATAGAGTTAAGATGGTCTCCCTCGTGCAAGCTTCTACGGTACGATACTTCTATTCGCGGATTGAAAGAAGAGAAAAAGGTTTCCGAAGTAGCGAAGTAAGGAAGTAGGGAAAGTAGTGGGTCATTCCTTCCAGTTACGGGATGGGATGGGATGGATATGACATTGGGTGGAGATGGGGAGGGGATATATATTCATTGGACAGTGACATCCCTGTCGCCGAGAAACATGGACACGCCCGAATTACTGTACGAAGTACGAAGGATGTTATCTGATCGGATTCTGTAAGACGGGACGGACGGGACGTATAGTATAGTACAGTATAGTATAGTATCAGATTAATCAGATCGATCGATCAGATAAGATCAACTTGAGAAACAAGAACATCGAGACACAGAGGATTGATTGCCAAGCCAAGCCAAGCAAAAGGCGATCAGCATACAAACAAGTACATTGTACCCATTATCGAGAGCGAGAGGAGCGATGTCCGAGAACTCCACCTCCACCTCCACCTCCAACTCCAACTCCATTCAACCCCAACTCCAATTCCCCTGCCTCTGCCTCTGCCTTTGCCTTTACCCCTTCTCCCACTCCGCCAATTGCCAAGCCCAGTAAGCCTTGGGGACGAGTGCTTGTTTCTCTCGCGCCGCGCGCGCTCCAGCCCTGCCCAGCCCCCAGCTCACCCAGCCAAGCCGATCGGCCTCAGCCAGATGGATGGATGGATGGATCCGCGAGCATGAAGAGAGAGCTTCCACTTCGAAGTATCCTCCCCATTGCCACCTTACCTACATGAGGTTGCCAGCTGCTGCATGTTTGCCGGACCTGCCGATGGAGCCCAACTTGCCGCTTTCACGCTGGACTTTTGCCCTTGCTTTGACTTTGGACTTTGACTTTTGGCTTTTCTTTTGATAAATTGTCTACAAGTACTGTAAAAGTAACGTGGACTTCCTTCTACATACTTATCCCGAGTCGTGCGTGGGAGCCCAGGGAGCCAGGCTTGCTCAAATACGACTTACTACGTGCTTAGCGCAAGGTATATCGGCCATCAGGTTCCCGGAGAAAGTGCAGTGGCTCGCTCTATTTGTGGAGTTCCATCTTTCACATGTTCTTTGCAACCTCAAACTTTGATACAAGTGCTTACTTAGCACACACAGTTCATGTAGAATGAATGTTGTGACCAAGTCGAATTCAGCCAGTGCTCCGAGATCGATCGCGCCCTATATTACATTCAACAATCGAGGTGATTCTCTTACACGCGCTGGCTGGCTCCCGATAGACTTTTCAATTCCAAAAAAGTCATATCAATCCTTCTCCATAACTGGCTGGACCCATCGTAAGGGTTGTCATCATACTCCAATCGGGCCATAGGCACGACTTCATCATACTGAGTAACAAGATTCTTCCAAGCCACCCTTGCTCCGTGGGCGCCTTCTTGCAGGCTTGCAATCTGATAAAGTTATCCCGCACAACACCCACCGTAATCAGATCATCTTATCAGTTGTGATCCCAGTCAAAACTGTAAACCACGCAAGCGTACTATCCTCTACTCCCACACCTGCACATTTGCCAGACTTGGTCCGGCCTCGGTCACTGCAAGCCATCCTTCTGGGTTTACTGACATTTCCAGGGTTGTCAGAGACCTGCAGTCATGTAGAAGAACGCAGTGACTGCTCGCAACCTTCTCAAATCTACTCAAAATCCTCACTGCGCAAGGCCACTACCCAGACTCGAGTAAGAGACGCAAAACTACTTGAATATGGCCATCTCGTTGTCTTTCTTCCCCATGCCATCACTTCTGCTGCTTCTCCTAGCAGTAGCTGTCTCGGCAAAAACCGTGGTGTACGATTTCGACATCACCTGGGTGACTGCAAATCCAGATGGCGTATTCGCGAGACCTGTGATCGGTATCAACAATGCATGGCCACTTCCAGTAATGAGAGCTACGCGTGGCGACCAAGTTATCGTCAATGTCAACAATCAACTCGGGAATCAGAGCACCTCTCTACATTTTCATGGCCTTTTTCAAAATGGCACCAATGCGATGGATGGACCATCTTTCGTCACCCAGTATGTCGTTCGGCAGTAGCCATTCTCTCCCCGTCAAATTTTATTGGCACAGTTGCCTCCCGATAATGTTACAGAGACAGGGGAATATGAGTAAAATGTTGACCTAGTGATCTTTCAGATGTCCTATCCCAGCTGGATCTTCGTTTACGTACAACTTCACTGTACGTATTGCTTCCCGTCATTGCCATGTCCGCCTCTAACCGATTCTCAGGCAGCGCAGTCAGGAACTTACTGGTACCACTCGCACAATATGGGACAATACCCCGACGGTCTCCGTGCGCCATTCATCATTTCTGACCCGGAATTTCCTTACAAGGACAAAGTTGATGAGGAGATCGTACTGTCCGTGTCAGATTGGTATCACGATCAGATGGCAACACTTAAACCGAAGTTCCTGAATAAGGCAAATCCCACAGGCGCAGAACCAGTGCCCCAAAACGCTCTTCTCAACGATACGCAAAATCTGACCATTTCGATCCAACCAGGAAAGACGTATCTGTTCCATGTGGTCAACATCGGCGCTTTTGCTGGACAGTATCTGTGGTTCGAGGGTCATAACATGACCATTGTCGAGGTAGACGGCGTTTTCACGGATCCGGCCGAGGCTTCCATGATCTATCTTTCTGCAGCTCAACGATACAGCTTTTTGCTGACCACGAAGAATGATACCTCGACGAATTACGCCTTCATGGGTAGTATGGATACTGTAAGCGTTGACATTTTTGTGTCTCCAGAATTCTTCACTAACATAGGCAGGATTTATTCGATACATTACCTGATGATCTCAATTGGAACTCTACAGGGTGGCTCGTGTATGATGACACCAAGCCCAAGCCTGATCCAACGCCCGTTGATGCCTTGGAAGCATTTGATGATTTTACTCTGGTGCCTTTCGATAAACAGCCACTTCTACCGGCAGCTGACCAAACTCTCACATTTGACGTTATCATGGATAACCTGGGCGATGGACGACCATATGCCTTCTTCAACAACATTACTTGGGTCAAGCCTAAAGTGCCCACCCTCTATACGGTGATGAGCACTGGCGAAGCAGCAGTCAATTCTATGGTGTACGGAGAGTTTTCACACTCGTTCGTGCTCGACAGACACCAGATTATCGACATCGTAGTCAACAACTACGGTAAGCGAGAACTGCCCACTGGGCTCTCATGGTTCTAACTTGAGTTTGCAGATTCCGGGAAGCACCCTTTCCATCTTCACGGCCACAATTTCCAAGCCATCGCTCGCTCAGCAGACGAAGCAGGAGTTTTCGATGCCACAAACTCAAGCCAGACCAACTACCCTGCAATCCCCATGCGACGAGATACTGTGGTATTGCACCCTGAAGGCTACATGGTCCTCCGATTCCAAGCCAATAACCCAGGAGTCTGGCTCTTCCACTGTCACATAGAATGGCATATGTCCCAAGGACTGATCGCAACAATGGTCGAAGCTCCATTAGATGTACAGAAGTCACAAACCATTCCCCAGAACCATTTCGATGCTTGTAAGGCTGGTGAGATGGCATATGCTGGCAATGCCGCGGGAAACACAGAGGATTTCCTCAATTTGAAGGGCGCGAGTCAAGCACCCAAACCTTTGCCTGCTGGTTTCACGGCAAGAGGCATTGTGGCCATGGCTTTCAGTGTTTTGGCTGCTGTTCTAGGGTGTACTGTTATTGCTTGGTAAGTGACCCCATGCGACCCACAAGGACTAAACATGCTAACTGATGGATAGGTACGGCATGGCTGATATGGGAGCCGCTTCTATGGCAAGCGAGGAACGACGGATCGCAGATATGAGCTCGGCAGGTCATCCCACCGTCGTGTCAGACACTCCATTCAAGTGAGAAGTCGACTCGGTACATCTGTGACTTGAAAGCGAGGTTCCTGGCGTTATCTAGTGCGAGTTTAGGGAGGATACCAGGATCTTTGATCTGCTGCTCTATGAATGAAGCTACGACAGCTCGCATGTATAATTGTAGAGTTTGCAAATAATGATGACTTTTCTACTTGACATCTCCTAGCCATGATCTGAGATTATTCCACAGGGGATTTCGGAACAGTCATGTGGTTAACATTGTCGTCACTCTCAGCATTCAGATGGTTTCGCCATGAGGTAAAGGCATACATTGAATAAACCGTTTCCTAAGGCAGAGGAATAAATAACCAGACAGTATGCAGTATTTTACCTGAATTGGGACGCGCAAGTGAAATTTCGAAGGTCTGGATGACCCCTGACAGAGGCTCGGCCCTGTCTAGCCGAAGTGGAGAAAGCATCCTCAGCACCCTCATGAGGGGTTCATCCTTGTGTACAGCAACTCGCGATAGCTACAACATAACTCAATTGCGTTGAAGTGCGTGACGAAACCGAACCCTGACAAATACCGCCAATTAGTCCAACAGTTAGCCTCGAGGTACAGTCCATCACGAATGGACATATCCGATTGCAACATATCCTCATACACGGCGAAGGTATACCCATCTCTACAGCGCGGTCTGCGATACACCATCACGAACGTGTCACATCAGATGGCACGAGCACCTTCTTACCACGGATTTCTCACTGGCGGCCTGCCATTGAAGTCGATGAAGCAGACCGTGCGAGCTCAAGCTCCGTGCCTTTAAGATGTCGGGAACGAAAGTTGGACGGCAGCGACCTTGGTGCTTGGGCGACACATATGGTACATTCGCTCTTCTTCACGATGATAACTCTTACTAACATGATTTATAGATTTTATTTCTACTTTCCTCCATACTTCTGAGGTCCGACCCGTCTACACATCAATCTCGTCTGGTTCTAGACGCCATCATGGGACCTCACGAGCCCATAACGCACAGCTGAATCGCATTCGACCACATCTACTAGTATCTACACCGAGCCACGTACACACTTCTTTGCGGAACAAGGTCGGAAGACGCCAATTCCATGACTACTTCGTCACAAACCTACCATCCTCTTCTCTTCATCCAGACTCGAGATCTGCCCCTCATCACAAACTACCTCGAGCGGACTCAACACCCCATACACCAGGCCAAGGGCGTTCTCCTGCTTCCGCACCTCCCACGGTCGGCTTGTCCCGAGAATTGACAGTTGTACGAATTCCCTTGCGCAGCGCGAAACATCATTTCGGCGTCTCAGTCTCACGCGGAACTCGACCCTACAACGAGGACACATACCAAGCTGGCACTTTGGAAATACCAGCTTTTGCAAAACGTGCACCTATTAGTCTAAGCCGAGCGGGAAAGATTGCAAGTGCTACTTCGGCGGATAGTGCTAGCGGGGATCCGCAAGTCTTTTACTTTGGCGTTTTTGATGGACATGGTGGGAATGAGTGTAGTGATTTCTTGAGAGAGGAGTTGCATGGGTATTTGGAGGAGACTGCGAAGATTTTTGAGTTGGCTTCTAGTCTGAAGACTGGGAAGAAGAAGGAGAGAAATGTTGGAGGTCCGAGTGCAAGAAGCGATGGGGATAGTGAACTGGCTTCCCGGGGAAAGGAGAGCTTGCAGAGAATTGAGATGAGGAGCAAGCAGGATGTCGAGAAGGACTCGAACATACCATCTAAAGACGAAAATGGGAGAATCGAACAACCAGAAGCTAGCCCGGCTATTGAGAGCGAGAAACCGGTCTCAGTCGAGTCGAATAGGCCTAAAGCGAATGAGTTGCAAAAATCGTTGGTCACACAGTGGAGAGACACCGTCGGTGGTTATTTCAGGCGCTTCAGACCTGAACATTTATCACTGATGTCTTCATCTGGAGAAGACCCAGCAGCTGAAAAGCCCGTGTCAATCGAGACAGCATTGATGTATGCCTTCCTCAAAGCGGACCTGGACTTCATCACAGCACAAGCTTCGAAGCCAGACCCAGACAACAATCACAGCGATAAGCCCCTAAACGCCGACGACATACTCGATCGTCCATCCCAGCTAGCATCCCAATCCCAGCACCGGATCGGCGGACCAACTCGTTTTGTCGGCGGCTCAACAGCATCCATAGTCCTGATTTCTACACCGACTCCCACACCATTCTGGCATCCAGCCTCACCCTCAACTCTCGTCGTCGCCCACGTAGGCGATACACGCATCCTCCTCTGCAACACCGCTACCGGTCTCGCCATCCCAGTAACCACAAATCACCATCCCAGCTCTCCTGTCGAAGGCGCGCGACTCCGTCGCTACGCCGCGACATTCGTCACCGATTCCTTCGGCGAGGAGCGAATGTCCGGCCTTGCTAACACGCGAGCATTCGGCGACATGCGCTCAAAACGCATCGGCGTCTCTGCCGAGCCCGAAATCCGCCGCGTGGAACTCGCACCGGCAGAATACAGTTTTCTGGTTCTGGTCAGTGATGGGGTTAGTGGAACGTTAACTGATCAGGAGATCGTGGACGTAGTTAAGGAGGCGAAGACACCGGAGCAGGGGGCGAGAGATGTGGTGGGCTTTGCGACGGAGGTCAGTAGGGAGGGGGATAATGCCACGTGTCTTGTGGTTAGATTGGGGGGTTGGGAGAGGAGGATCGAGGGGGGTCTGGGGAGTATGGGGACCAAAGAGGTTAGGGATTTCAGGAAGGGTGATGCGCTTGATCCGAGGAGGGGGCGGACTTGATTCTCACGTAGTAATAGAGAATGCAATGGCAGAAGGATGGAGGCTAGCTACCTTTCTAGTTGCAGATATGTATAGATGAGGTAACTGTACTTGTTTAGGTGATTAGGTGGGAATGTAAATACATGTATATCATTTGACAATAACCTGAAGGTGAATCGCTCGTAGTGGAGTATTACTCGACGCTTAAATCGCTACCTATCTGTTTTATTGACAAACGCTCAAAACCATGGCCATCTATACTAACCACCACACTATCTTTAGTAATCTCAAACATCAGTCTTACTTCAAGTTATCAAAGCCCTCATACATTCCCGAACTACTCATAGCTCCTCCCTCTTATTGAATTCCCAGGATTCAGAAAGGTCGCGCTGGGTTGTTCCGTATACCTAGGTAGTCCAAGTTCGTTGGTCCTTTCGTCTGGTCACTGGGGATTGTGATGAGTTTTGATTGACGACTCCTTTGCTGCGGGCTTGGCCACTCTAGCTACCATCGCGATCTCGAACCATGGTATTCAGAGAGGGGGGGAAAAAAAGGGGGGTGGGGGCGATTATTGATCAAGTCTGGTTGGTTCAAAACTACTGTAGAAACGTAAAGGAACCCGTTTGAATGTATATCAATGCCTTGAATCATCTCGGAATTACTCTTCGCCGAATGCCGACAGGTGAGGATTTTATTTTGGGGGGGCGATCTCTGCGTTCTCTGCGTTCTGCGTCTGTTTTTTTTGGGGGGGTGGCTTTTTGATTTTGTGTTGTGTTGTGTTGAGTTGATGAGGTTATCGGTATCACTTGCCGTGGACTTTGATTATTGAGTTAAATTGCGCTGTGATGTAGATGGGATGGTATTGGAGCTTGTCGAGATCGAACTAACTAACTGGTTAGGTGGGGATTTTCTAAGATGGAGAGGAAGATGCTGGGTTGTAGATGGGTAGGTAGGCAGGGGACCAAGGTGGTCTTGGGTTGCTTGATCAAGTAGGTAGGAATGAAAGGAGATCTTGTGCATTTGCCGCTCGTCAAGTGAGCTTTTTGTGGTTTGTGTGTGTGTTTGTGTGGATGGAGGATTGCTTACAGGTAGGTACTTATACTGGGTACGTACGACCTACTTAAACACGTTCTATCCGATATGGAATAAATGATAGGTAGGTAAGCTGGGTAAACTCTTGTCAGGAAAGGATCTTTTGATGCGCAGGTGTATATGTATAAAGGTCTTGGATATGGAGGTGTGGAGCTGATACTGAGTTGACTCTTGGAGATTGTATCAAAGAGGGAAACATGTTTCCCCTCTGGAAATAAAGACGGTTCAAGACCTGCGTAACCTCTTGTCAGGAAGGAATTTTCATGCGCCGGTATATGGAGGTCTTGGATTTGGAGGTGTAGAGCTGATACTATATATACTATAAGAGACTGTATAGAAGAGAAAAGTTGGAATTGTGTTTATTATCTGCCATATGCTTGAACTCCTGCTCTTAACGAATTCTCGCTGTGTCTGGACGTACGTAGCTTCTTTGCTTTCTTGAGCTATCTTTCGTCAGTTGGCTTGATAGGTGTTGTAACTTCAAAAAATAGCGACCTAGCTCCTTACTGAATCCAGGTGGAGATACCTCTGCCAGGTGATATTTTAGGACATGTTCGTCCTTCTCTATACTGCTTATTTATATCGCTCAAGTGCGATTGCTTTTTAAAAATGCAGCCTACCTGCCTTGCCTTTGCGAGGAATCATTCGAAATACGAAGACTAATATAACTACTTAGGCGTCTTTTCTTCTTATTTCTGATTCCTTCCTTCTCCTTTGTTTATCCTGTATCACTTGATTCAGGACTGACTTTCGAAATGTACCTAACATAGACTCCCTTCGTTTATTCGAAGACGGAAATAAGGTGGCTATCACTGCCTAAGCGCCTTCTCTTCCTAATTCTTCTCTTCCCAATCCTTCGCTTGATTCCTTTCTCGCCGGATAGAGAAGGGCTTTCGAATTGTAGCCTACCTATCCTTCTACTAAATGTGCATAAAGACAGACATATTATCCACTACCTGGTATTCTTTTTCTCCCTTTCTCTCTTTCTTTCTCTATCTTCATTTATCACTTCACAGCTTGCTGCCATAAACTGAAAGGACAATATTCGAAACACATCTCATTGGTTCTTCCTTAGCCTGGAATACACCATAGGTAAGCGTTGCCCAATTGGAGTGGTGCCATGTGTCTTTACAACAAGAGGACTTTATCGCTTGACGGAGAGGAAGTCTATTGCATGCTTGCTTAATAACAACCCATAACCATCTCATAACGGCCATAACACTGCATAGCTTACTGCCCGATAGTCTCTTGCTCCTATCCCTATGCATCATGCGACACAAAAGGGAAGTAGTACCGCACGCATAGCTTGCTCGATTGAGGTAAACTCGCCCCGGCGTTCTGGCACAACTCACTGTGGAACACGACCATTAGCCTTGAAAGAACTGATAGGTGGTATGAAGCTTCTGTAAATCTTCGGACGAAAAACCTTCGAAAGTGTTCCTGACGGGTACCCATCTGAGTACTGGAGTCTATCCATCAGCGCCACCAGCAGCCGCGCGACTCTTTCTGAGCATTCCCAGGACATTCTTACTGGCAGCAGGTAGGCAGGGTCACCTACTCTGTCCCTTCCGCACCAAGAATTCGGTACTAATAGCTCAGTAGATTTCCGCCTCACCACAGCCACCGCTGTTGATATCTTCGCACTGCAAAGGTTGACAGACCGACACCACAAGCACCGGAGCTGCTGATGATACCAAGGACATACGGACATACAATAGATACACTATTCCATTGGCGTCTTTGTGGACGGCATCTAACATAACACTGACCAAGGCTTGATGCAGCGAAGCTCTTCCATGGAAATCCTCCGATGCATAACATTCAATCAACATAAGAGCTATGATAACCTGCCACTAGCTCTTAACATCGCACATATCCGTCCGCAATGTGCAACACAACGTCCTGCGAAGCGGTTTCAATATCGAAGAATTCTACGTCTTGGCTGCATTGAATACCGGAAAAACCAAGTCAAACGCCACGTCAATCCCCAGTTGACAAGACATTCTCGGAAACCCAACGGTAGATGCGACGCCAGAGATGCCACAAAACATTTCTGCACATTCAGATATCTTCGCTTGCTCGCACGTCCTTCTCCAAGCAGGCTTCGCAACAGACTTCTGCTGGGATGCTTGCCAAGAAGTGTCTTTTCTATTTTAAATTCGTCTGATCATTAGAAGGAATGATCTTTCCATACTTGCAACAAACAAAACGTAGTTCGTTTCAATGCCTGGAGCATCCAGACCCCTAGTGGGGGAAGGAACTCTTGGTATCAGCGTGCAAGAATGCCTTAAAACAAATGTGGAAATTTAAAATCATCTTGATTCAAAGGTTGGGAGCATGATTTCGGTAGTGCCAGAAAAATTACGCCCGCATCTTAGTATAGTATAGTATAGTATATGATAGCATGAACCCACAGAAAACAGTCATGCCGTTTAGTAAAGTCGAGTGATTGCTCAACTCTCCGAGCAGCAGCCTTGCCATTTGCTCAGGTTCAGGGTCCATAGATCTCATGCAAGGCTGCTCGCATTTGACCAATTGGGCCCCTGTCAAAGGAGAGACATGCTTGCCTCAAGTTTGAGACTCTCTTATCTCTCAACGATTTGCGTCTTTAAACGTTTAGTCAGTGGCTATGTAAGACCAGGCGGCGACGCCACAGGACGAGCATGAGTGAGGAATGCTTATCTGTAGAAAACAAGGCATTTTCCCGGTGGTGGTCTCCTGCTTGATAATATGATGCTTTGCCAGCGTTCATTGTCAGCCTGTGAGCGAAGGCTATTTGCCCACGCTTTGTGTAACTGTCCAATAGTAGTCAATTGTCAAACATCCGGCTACACTCAACACCACGGCGTCCTGGATTCAGGAGTACGTATCGTAGACAGTGCCTGAATGACTGGCGTCAGATAGGAGGAAATGGGCGGAGTAGAGCAAGACGTATCAGCGTGCTTTCTCCGAAGCCTTCTTTCATCCTGTCTAATTGCTTTTCTCCTAGCTGTCCTGCAGCCCTTGCCCTCCTCAACGTTCACCAGAGATCGTCCCAAGTATGAATACGATTCGGAGAAGATCTGTTGCAACTGACAATTGAGTACCAGTATCGACCAAGATGGAACACAGTCTCTGACCCCGATCTCGTTACAGCTGGCGGGCTTCTCCAGAATCGGTTTCTGGACTCTTGGCCTTGCTAGCCTCGTGCTATCTGAAGTTTACGCTATTCTACAGTTCTCGCTTCCAGAATACTGCCATCTTTAGTCAGGGACTAGCGACCGAATTATTCGAATTCACTCTTGGAATTTGGACTGGCTCGGTCTATTTCAATCGATTCTTTTCTTCTCGAAGACAAACCTGCCTTTCTGTACAACCTCATCACAACTCCAACCCAACTCTACTCTAGCCAACTCTACATTCTGTATTCTTTTGTTCGGCACTGAACATCCTCAATCACAATCCTCTTTGTGTTCCCTCTCGGGGAGTAATCCAGTAAGTCCGCCGCCGTTCGCACGCTACCAGCCTTGGGCTCTCGGTCACCGACTCACGTCAGAGGCCGATCTCCAAGGAAAAGTTGCTGACAACCAATCAGCCAGAAACCCTGTCAACCGCTGGAGGTATGCCTTCAGCCGTGTGCCAGAACTGTGACGAGCATCAAGCTGGGGTTTCCCACCTTTCACGAAGCAAGTTACCCGCTGTTGCCCACAAAAGCACAGAATAATTTTGCCTTTTGGAGACAAAACGAATTCCAAGAACCCACTACTAACTTACTCGCGCACAGCCAAGACTGCCCAGCACTCTGAAGTCGCAAGGCTTGCCATGAGTAACAGCGTTGCAAACATGGCGGCGAACTCACCTCTCGAAAATATAACAACGAGCATCACTCTTCCGCATCCCTCTTACAATTCCCCAAGCCTTCTCGCACCTCCTACAATTTGTTCCCTAGGTCGCGCTTTACAGAGTCTCGACATGAACAGCCCAACGTCGCAGAATGGATCCTCGCCCGGCGTTGATACTCCTGAGGCCAGCAATCCCTCCACGGCCAATGGAAGCCCTAGATTGTAAGTGGACAATTCGTGATGTCTCTTTCCAATGACTCTACACAAGCCGCACAAGTTACAAGCTGTCATTGTTATGTCTTAGAAGCTCATGGGTTTCCTCTATTGCCCAAATCACTCTCGAAAGAATCACATTAAGCATTTCGAGCGTGAACGCAATTGGATTGCATGGACTAACTATCTGATAGACGTCCAGTTCGTCAAAACTCTGGAACTGTCACTCCTCGAATCCGACCACCAGCCACTACCTTGAATATTCCTGGTATGACCCGATCTCGAGTTTCCCCAGATGGAAAGATCGCACAACGGGATGTAGGCGCAAAGCTGGTAGTAATCATGGTGGGATTGCCTGCGAGAGGAAAGTCATACATCACAAAGAAGCTGCACAGATATCTGTCATGGCAGCAATATGATTGCGAGATTTTCAACGTTGGCTCAAGAAGAAGAACTGCTGCTGGCCCACAATCGCCCCCTCAATCACCAGAAAAGACGTCGAGTATTTGCCGAACAGGATCCCTTGCAGAGGTGGTTGATGCGCCCACTCAAGCTGCTCATATCCTCTTGAACGGTCACTATTCCGGCGAAGACCCAAATGACTTGAGCAAGCTACCAAGCGCCGATACAATGGAACAATCTGCCCAATTCTTCGATCCCAAGAACGCAAAGGCTTCACAGCTCCGAGAGCAGGTAGCTTTGTCAACCTTGGATGAGCTCCTTGACTTCCTTCTCAACGAGGGTGGCTCCGTTGGTATTCTTGATGCTACTAACAGCACAATCGAGCGCAGACAGATTCTCTTCAAGGCTATCAAGGAGAGAGAGCCAAAGTTAGGCATTCTCTTCATTGAGAGTGTCTGTGAGGATGAGAAGGTAAGTCATCAATCCATTTCCTAATTGTGGCTACTTTGCTGACTTTAACCTAGCTACTTGAAGCAAACATGCATCTGAAGCTCAAGGGACCGGATTATAAGGACAAAGATCCCGAAAGCTCCCTCGCTGATTTCAAGAAGCGCGTTGCTGCCTATGAGAGCGCATATGTCCCTCTTGGCAAATTTGAGGAGGACAATAATATGCAGTATATCAAGATGATTGATGTCGGCCGTAAAGTCATTCACTTTCGTCTGCAAGGATTTCTCGCAGGAGGAATCGCTTCATATCTGTCTACCTTCAACCTTTCTCCTAGACAAATCTGGATTACTCGTCATGGCCAGTCCCAGGACAATCTCGCCGGAAAGATTGGTGGTGACTCTGAGCTTACCGATGCTGGACGAAACTACGCCACAGTTCTGTACAATTTCGTCTCGAAGAAGCGTGCCGAATGGGAGATCGACCAAAAGGAGAGAGCCCTTACTGAGGCTGCTCTTCCAATGCAGGCCGGTGATCAGACCCCTCCTTATCCCGATATTCTCGGAGAACTCGAGGAAAAGAACTTCTGTGTCTGGACTTCTATGCTTCAGCGCAGTATACAAACTGCAGAGTGCTTCCAAGATGACGAGAACTACGACGTCAAGAACTGGGAGATGCTCAAGGAGCTTGATGCTGGAAGCTTCGAGGGCATGACTTATGAGGATATACAGGAGAAGTTTCCCGAACAGTACGCCAAGCGTAGAGCTGATAAGCTGAGCTACATATACCCTGGTGTTGGCGGAGAGGGCTACCTCCAGGTGATCAGCAGACTCCGTGATATGGTTCGTGAGATTGAGCGCATCAAGGACCATGTACTCATTATTGGCCATCGATCAGTTTGCAGGGTCTTGATGGCATACTTCATGGACCTCACGCGGGACGATATTGCCGATATGGATGTGCCTCTTGGAATGCTCTTTGCGATCGAACCAAAGCCGTATGGCATTGAGTTCCACGCTTACAAGTACAACCCCAATGAGTACGTCTTCGAGGAGCTCCCAAATTACAAGCCGCAGAAGGCTATTGGTCACACCAACTGAGCGACTTTGTACTCTTTTCTTTCTTTTGTTTTTTCGTTCTGCTTTACGACTTTGGGATTGTGTTGCATCCCGGCCGGGAATGGGATTGTAAGGGCTGCGGCAACAAGGACAACGGAGTTCAGGAATTATTTGCTTTGGAAAGTGTCATCAATTGCGGTAACATACCGGAGTTTGGGTCTAGCTGGTTGCATCGGGCACGATATGTAAGAGTACTTCTGCATTATGGGTTTGGAGAATCGGGGTCTGGCGATTCTCAAATGAGCCAACGAAAATGGGACTGGAACGACATGGTTTGCTTTCGGAGTTGCTAGATATGGGATGTGTCCGGAAAGGATCGATTTGCAACAATAGTTTGCTTGCGCTTATACCCAAGAAGCGTGGCGAGCTATTCTGACATACCAAGAAATGGTAATGTTTGCTGTACATGGAATATGGAATTGTACGTTATAGTACCGGCTGAAGCAAGCCTCAATCTCCAAAGACAATAAAATGGCTATGTAAAAACAGGTCTCAACTTTGGTCTGTGACATTGGTTCTTCTAAAAGTTGCTGATTCTGTTTGCTTGTACAATCCATGCAGCTTTTGCTCATCGAATCCGAAGTCAGATTGGGTGTATAGGATCTTTATTCCCATTCAATAGTCAATCGGTGATGAATTTGCAGTTCACAAGATTTAAGTTGAGCGGGGTTTTGAGCTGGACTGAGCTGAATATTTCGAGCTTGGACACTCTAACAATTACTCGATTAGCTCATACCTACCTAGGTAGTACCCATTCAACTAAGTGGCTGGCAATCGCTTCGAATCACAAGCTGGACGTCTACCATCCCTCCAGTCCTCATTTCTGAGACAGCAACCTACCTACGATAGCGCGATTGTCCATGGATTGTTTACTCCGGCCTTGGGCTTCTTGCTCTTCTCCATCTTGACTCTGGCGACAGCGCGTATACCAATGTCTTGCATTTCCATTCAGCCTTGTAAGTTTCAGCCCCGCTACAGTACAAGTATAAGTACCCGCAGGAAGCAGCTCCCAGCTTCTTTATTTGCTTGCTTCCACATGCAACCACATGCAACAATGCCCGCTCTTGAGCTCCATTCCAATGAACAACTTTCCTTGTTCTCAAACTCCTCTTAATTTCTCAACTAATTCACTTCTTCCTAAAGACCCGACCCATCCTCCCTCGTTCGCATTCCCATAAAGCCGCTCCTCCTCAGCCTCGCAGCTTCTGCACCACAAGCCTCATCCTCGGCACACCTCTCTACGAACACCGCAAGTGGATTAAGATACAAGAGCAGCTCCGATTACAAATCATGTCTTCTGGATCGAAGAAACGGAAACTTGGGGAGGATGTGCAGAAATTCTATGCTGTGAAAGCGGGGAGGACACCGGGTGTGTATTTGAGTTGGAAGGAGTGTCAGGAGCGTACTTCGGGGTATGCGGGGGCTATTTGTACGTTCTCTTGCTCCTTTTCCCATTTCAGGACCGTGTTGGTCATGGTTACATGGGAATGTGTTGGTTCTTTTAGTGGAAGTTAGAGTGCTGATTTGAGATTGTTGGGCAGATAAATCTTTTGTGAGCAGGAAAGAAGCAGATGATTTCGTAGCTGGCAGAAATCAATCCAACCCTGGACAGGAGAAGTTCTACGGCGTAGCTGTTGGTCACAGACCGGGTGTCTATACCGAATGGCCGGAAGCGCAGAGACAGATCGATGGCGCGAAGAATCCGAAGTATAAGAAATTCGAGACGAGGAGGGAGGCGGAGGAGTTTGTGAGGAGTGGTGGGAAGGTGTCGGCTGAGAAGAAGGAGAAGGGGAATGTGAAGGCGGATGCTGAGGTTGGTGGGGGCGTGTTGGAAGTGGTTGATGGAAGGGAGAGGTTCGAAGTGGAGGAGGATGTTGAACAACCGAGTTCGAAGAGGTCGAGGACGAGTGGAAGTGCGGAAGGGAAAGGGAAAGGGAAGGGGAAGATGTTGAGAATCTATACTGATGGAAGTGCGCTTGGTAATGGTAGGACTGGTGCTGTGGCCGGGGTTGGGGTTTTCTTTGGTGTGAATGATAAACGGTATGTTTTCTTGCGAATAATTCCTTTTCATTTTCTACATGTTACTGATGCCTCCCAGAAATGTCTCCGAGTCTCTAGACGGCGACGTCCAAACCAACAATCGCGCCGAACTGACTGGCGTCCTACGTGCGCTTCAAATCGCCCCAAAGGAAAGAAGCGTCGAGATCATAACCGATAGCAATTACTCAATCAACTGCGTCACAGTCTGGTACGATAGCTGGGTGAGGAGGAATTGGATCAAATCTGATAAGAAGGCAGTTGAAAATCAGGATCTGATCAAGGGCATAAAGGCGCTAATGGAAGAGAGGGATGAGTTGGGTGCTGAAACGAAGTTTACGTGGATCAAGGGCCATAATGATGACCCTGGGAATACGGCAGCTGATAGACTGGCTGTTGCGGGTGCGCATGCGAGCCGTTAGTTAGCTGGTTGGTCGAGGTACCATGTATGATATGTGTATGCTTCTAGTAGGTCATGACTGGAGCTGCTGAATGTGAGCGTCTTGCTTGTACAAGCGAGTAGGGACGATTTCTGGGATGGGAATGCTGGTTGGGTTTGTCTTTCATTTGAGCTGACTGGCTTGCTCAGGATATAAATGGTTGGATTGCGATGATCACAGGAGCTGTAAGAAATGGGGTATGTTGTTTTAGGATTTTCATGTGTTTTCGGATGGCTATATTCAATACCCAGCGTCAAGAAGACGAGCTTTTTCTACCCTTTGGCCTTTCTTACAATCGGCCGGAAGTATGAGTACTTCCGGAAAGAAGACTGTTGCAGCCTTTGGCTAGCATCGAATGTATTGAGCCGCGGAATAAATCTTCTTCATAGGGATTTTCTGCTATATTGGGTCCTGAGGACGGCTATGTATATCAGACAGCACTTTTGTACGCAAGGTGTTGTATCGAAATTATTTGTTCACTTTGTCACTCGGCTCTCGTATCAGAACGAAAGCTACTACTGCATTGGGAATCAAGACACACAATTGTTCATAAGAAGAACCACCCCTGCCTTATCCGATAGATGTTCAGAGTCGGTCTTTTGAGTTAGTTGGAAGCTGATTCGATGTTTCCTTTCTGTTTTGTGTATAAGGCAGATTATTGAAGAGCAGAAGGATGTCGATGTCTTTACAATACCATAGCTACCCCTCTCTTTTGTTACAATAGTGGGGCTAACCGGTACAAGATAACAGAACAACCACAAGCCACTCTACAATTCTCTCTATTTGATTACATTTCTTACATTTCTGCCGGCGCTCAATCGTATCATACGGAAGACTTCTGACCACGGTCGCTTTCTGTGACAGCTATCTATCTCCTTACATATACCTCTATTTATCCAGAAAACAAAGTGGCGGTTCCAACCCAGCTAGAAAACCTGATTTCCATCTCCAATGATTCAATAACACGAGTGGGAGATCTGGATCTGCCGTACGCAGAGCCGCTGCTTGATTTGAAAAGCAGCGAAGACGATACCGGTGTTAGTTGACTCTACTCTCTCGTAGTGTACTAGGTGATACGACAAGACTCGACAATCATTGGCAAAAGCTTGGTGCGCTCTGAAGGAAGAGCAGGAAACATGCCTACACTTGCGATCACCAACTTTAACATCGTGTGCTCGGTATTAGGGGGCTTCATTACGATCTTTGGACTTGTGAGCTATTTGTTTAAGGAGAAGTTCTACCTTTCCGAAGCTTGTATGTGGTCTACTTCTCTCAATACAAAACTTCTTGGCTTCTCCGCTGTTAAATCGAGATATTGCTTCACACATGTAAAATTCAAGGGACTAATATAATATAAACAGTAATCTCCCTCCTCGCAGGCGTAACCTTCTCTCCCCACGCCGCCGGCTTCATTAAGCCTCTCGACTATGCCGGATCCCAAGCAAACCTCAACGCGATAACCCTTTACTTCAGTCGTCTAGTCCTCGGCGTCCAACTCGTTCTCGCAGGCGTCCAACTCCCTAGCCGCTACCTACAGAAGGAATGGAAAGCTCTCGCGCTCCTCCTCGGTCCCATAATGACCTGCATGTGGCTCGTCAGCAGCCTCATCATCTGGGCCATGGTTCCTCATCTACCTTTCGTACATTCCCTTGCTATAGCGGCGTGTATCACGCCTACGGATCCTGTGTTATCGAATAGTATTGTGAAAGGGAAATTTGCGGATAAGAATGTACCGAAGGATCTGCAGAAGATCATCGTGGCGGAATCTGGGGCGAACGATGGGTTGGGATATCCGTTTTTGTTTGTGGCGTTGTATTTCATTAAATATACGGGACATGAGGGTCTGGGTCAGGTATGTTCCCCATCACGAATCCCTTCTGGGAAGAAGTGCTGACTCGGAATAGGAGGGAGGAGCTGGTAAAGCACTAGGGTTGTGGTTCGGGGAAACCTGGGGATATACCATCTTGTTGTCGTTGGTATATGGGGCTACAGTAGGATGGATTGCCAAAGAATTGCTGCATTGGGCGGAAGAGAAGAAGTTCGTTGATCGAGAGAGCTTCTTGGTCTTTGCTATCACGCTTGCACTGTTCATTGTCGGCACATGTGGTAAGTTTTCTTGGGCCTCACTCTTCCTTCTGATATCATATGCGAACTGACTTTGGTACGGGCATGATAGGTTCTGATGACGTCCTGGCGTGCTTCATTGCTGGAAATGTTTTCACATGGGACGATTGGTTCCGTCTGGAAACGTTGGACGATTCGTTACAGCCTACCATTGATATGTTACTGAACTTATCTATCTTCATCTGGTTCGGAGCTATTTGTCCTTGGGCCTCATTTGCAAACAACGACATCATCCCAATCTATCGCTTGATCTTTCTTGGCGTGTTGATTCTTCTCCTTCGGTCAGTAGCTGAGCATATCTTGCACAAGATGTTTTGCTGATAAACTGTAGACGTCTTCCCATTGTCTTTGCTATGCATAAATTCATTCCCCAGATCGAGGAGAAGAGACAAGCTATCTTCGTGGGATTTTTCGGTCCCATTGGTGTATCGGCCATCTTCTATCTGTATATCAGTCTTGAATTTCTGGAAACCATCACTGTGGATGGAGTACAGAGAGAAGACGCCGAACGGCTTGGAGAGACAATTATCGTTGTTGTGTGGTTCCTAGCTATTTGCAGTATTGTAAGTCTCATTGCCCCGATACGGAGAGTCAATTTTACATGAGGTTCGACCGAGAGTTGACAATCAATCTCTAGGTCGTCCACGGCTTGTCCATACCGCTCGGCAAGCTAGGATTCTTTCTCCCCCGCACACTTTCACGAGCATTCACATCTCAAGGTAACGATGACGCAGGACACTTTACTATTGGAAATTTCAGCCGCTCGTCATCTGTGGGTGGTGTCCTTCGAGAGCGCCGCAAGAGACAGCCAGAACACTCGGGTCAGTCAACACCGACTGATGGCGTAGCTGCTGCAGCTTCATCGTCTACGCGACCGATTTTCAGGATTGGTGGGAAGGTCATCGCGCAGAATGGGAGTGCTAGCGGCAATGGAAGTGCTGTTGCTGGTTCTGGGTTGTCTGTCTCTGGTGGTGCACATATTGATCGCGATGGAAGACCCAACACACCACCTGGTATTACTTTGAATAGGACGATTCGATTCCCGGATGACGAGGAGAGAATTCAGGGCTCGAGTTGATGAATGCGAGGAAGGTAGGGCAGGAGAAGAATGAGGATACTATTCTCTGCGAAGTCTTGGAGATGCAATGGACGATATCTATCGGATCATATCATGTCATGTCTAACGAGAGCTCACAACAAACACGTTCAAGGCAGAAGGAGATAGAGGCGTCAGATACATAGATACATATACATGCATACACATAGAATATAGACCTGTACAGCTGCACTACCTACCACTTCCAAACCAGTAGGCGTCTCATATTCTCCCTTTTCCCGCCTGAAGAAGTCATAGCAAAAACATCCAACAGAAGCCATATAATCCCTTCTCCTGCATCCTCAACACACGCACCTTCCCTGTCCTTGTCTTGTCTTGTGTATGCCGTTGCCGTTCCTGAAGTGTACAGATGCAGACGCGGACAGGGTCGTTTAAGTGGGGGAATGTGGAAGGTACTCTGTCAAGTCTTTATATCATCCCGCTATTATCGTACGACATCACTATCACTATCTGGAAAGCCCTTGGTTGGCTGGCTCGTTTGGCTACTAAGCATGCTATGTAAGGTACTCCCTTTATCCAGTGGGCTGATGATTCAAGTGCTAATGAAAGATCTTTGCTAGGGTTTCAGGGCCAATAGGACTGTCAGCTTTCTATGCTCAGGATCCGCTCAAGTCTTTCAAGTTCTTGAATTCAGGGTCGAAATAAGGGACCGCTTTGCTGTGTTCGAACCTTTAGAAGCCGGTGGAGAGCCTCGCTTGAGCTGCACGACCCTTTCAAGCCTGCTAGTGCATGAATTGTCAGCCCACTGAATGAAGGGAGTACGAGGGCTCGCGGGATTAGAAACCCAAATCCAACCTCGTTTTCTTCATGCAGGGCGGCCGTTGAGGATGTTGTGATGTGCATGGCTCGTGGTGGGTAGGTTCGGGATGATTGTTTCTACGCAGGCCGGACGCTGTGTTTATGCAGTTGCGAATTCGGAAGGCACGTTTTGTAGATATGAATGAATGAATCAATGGGTTTCGCCTCTGTTTCTTACATGAGATTATTATGATTCGCTTGCTTCAATGGGTTGAAGACATAGGTATACTCTATGCTGGATTTGATCCGAAAGCAGGCGGTTATTTCGGGTGAGATTGTGCTTCTGAGCCGGAGAAGCTTGGAAAATGCGGGCGGGATGTGATGTACGGAGTATGACTGCTGTTGATTGATGACTTGCATCGATGCGCGGGCCGGGGATTCGTCATTCCACTCCCGTAAGGCCTGTCTTATCATCTTATGTTATGTTCTACTCTGGGACATTGTATGAAGTTAGGGTGTTGTTGTGATGATGCGCTGGATGCAGCGGTCCCGAAAGGATGGTGTTGGCTTGACTTGACTGCAGGTGGGTTTCTCGTATGCATAATTGTAGTGATAAGTGCAACTCACTAACTGGCAGTGCTGGAAGCCATGATTTCCCGACTTGATAGAGAGCCCGTTCTGAGCTAAGCAAGAAATGCACTTGGCGTGACTTGCAACTGGATCGACAATATGGGTGAAGTCTTGTGCTGACTTCAAATCAACTCATGCCTTTCGATCTTCCTGCTTGAAATGTAGACAGACTTGTACGGATCGGCGCAAGGGTCCGTCAAACGCCTATACTATCCAGGTCTACTGTGCTAATGAAAGACCATTGTTCCTCCGTCTTCAGACGGCGTTAGGGCACACAGACTGACGTTGTCAAACGTCCGAACAGATTTCTCGTAGAACACCTTTAGCCCGGTTTTGGCAGAAAATGGCGTTAGTGGCTAGCGTCGGCGACTAGTACTAGAGGGATTTTGATATGGGTTACAACATGTTTCTTTCGAGGTTTAGTCGGTACATTATACTTCTGTCCAAAGTACATTAAGTAGTTAGGAGTTGAGTTACCGAATGAAGAATGGTACATAGAGGGATCGGGGAAGACTGGAGTCTGGAGATGCGGCTTAGGATGGATATGGAAATTGCGCTTCATCTTGTTGGTCGCTGTTGGTTGTTGTTGTTGTTGTCAGATATTTATATCTTTCCATCGGTGGTCCAACTGAATACTCGCTTGACTAACGCGGAGACGGAGCAATAACCTGAACTGAGTTTTGGAGGAGCAGATATTCCGGAACAGCATACCGGAGATAGGTGTATGCAGTAGCGGCTCCTCTATCTGCACGTTTGGGGAACCAGTTCGTAATCCGTTATCGGTTATGGGGATCTCTGCAGAGTTCTCGCTGGTGTGATGTGGCGTGGCTTGACAACAGCCCGTGTGGCATCGGCTGCTGATATGATACAGTACAATACTGCCTGCCCGCCAGGAGCCAGGTAAGAAAAGTCGGATTTGTGCCGTCTTGGTATCTAACCGGTGGAGGCGAGAGAAGGGTGTGGGCAAAACGGCGAGCATTCCTGCGTGGCTGGATGCTGGATGCTGGATGCTAAAGATCTTGAGGGTTCTTGTTTCTCTTTCTGGGATGGCCAATTGGCTGATACTGTATCTGATATATGAGTGATGGAAGATCGGCTCGTTCACACATCTGTGTTGCAAACGTGATGTCCTAACAGAGAAGTAGATATAGAGGCGCGCATATGAATATTTGATGTACTGTATGAAGATACCATACACATACATACATACTCCGTAAATGAAATTCAACACACAGCCCTACGCTGATAATATACGGGTACTTTCGTGAGGCGATGGAGACGGCAGAGAAGGCGTTGCTTGGGAGGGCGGCCTTTCTTTGGTCCTACGTCAATCCTGGCAACATGGTACGTTATATCCTCGTCCATGCGTTTGAGGTGCATTAAGGTGAGGGTGCAGAGCGGCGTAATAGAAGGAAGGAGGATACCGTCCCCTTCGATGACTGGAGAGAATCAATCTTGGTGTTGCGTGGGAATTGAGAGCAGGCTTCCTTCCATTGGCATGGCGAATGAATGTGCGAATGGACAAAGTCAGGCCGCACAAGATATCCAGATCTCAGTCACTCATCGAAGGTTGGTTGTCTTATCCTGCCTACCTACCTACCTGCCTACCTTTATTATCGTAAGGAAGATATGAAGATTTCGTTCTGATTCATCCCCACAGTTTAGAACAGATATCATAAATTCATTGATTTGTTCAGGCCCCTCAGATTTCCCTCCCCTCCCCTTCACAGCGACCCCTTCGATTGATCCTCATCTGCCCGCAATTACTTCATCCAATCAGATCTCTTATCGCAACGAAACAACCCACTTATAATTGCCTAGCCCGCACCACACGCCCCGACTCCTACGAGTGGACTCCACTTGTTCAGTAGATAGGTATTAGGTTCATGACCGACAATTTTGGCCTCGAAAGTTGATGAGAGCAAGTTGTAGCCCCAGGGCAAAGCATTGCTGGCACATCATTCGAAAGGAAAAGGCGCTCTCAAGACTTGAAAGACCACGTCTATCTCTACCGCTTCTCCTCGTCAACCCACGAACTTTTCGAGACAGCGGTGACGCCTGGAAGCCACTTCCTCGACCCTTTCCAAGCAAGACAGAAACAGCGGCGTTACAGCATGCAGTCGTGAAGAAAGGGAGATTTGAACCATCGAACATCCTACCCGCATATCGCGTCAATCTAGTCGGCTTCCGAAGGAGGAAATCCCATTCGAGATCCCGACCGAAGCTGATTATCTGCGGTGGTATCTGGAAGGCAACCGCTCGCTGATCTACCAGGACGACTTAACTCGGGTCAAGAAAGGGCCATGCCGACGACTAAAGAGCCTGTCTTCTCTGCGAGTTCGCCGCCATATATTTTCGACTCGGAAATGATAGGACCACGCGATACCGATCCTCAATTTGACGACTTCTTCGATTCCAGCCTCGAGGGCGTCGGTAGTAGTCCTGGCTTCTTCCTGGCGGAAGATATTGCGACAGATACCTCTCAGTTTCTCAGTTTTGGGACTCCCAATCCTACAAACCAGAAGAGCCATCTCCTGGACCACAGCTCCCCACTGGATAGAGGAGCGCAACCGTCTCTTTCAGCACCTTCGACTGCGTCTCCCGCAGGCTCGTACCGAGACTCCTCCTCGGAATCTTCTGGATATAAGCGCAAATCAAGTTCCGATTCTTCGAGATCAGCGCTGACTTCAGGCGACGTTATGATGGCAGATACAGACATGAGGGATTGGAAGGCGGAAGAGCCCATGCTTGGAAATGACATGTCAAATTATGGCGTATTTGAAGGAACCGGCACCATCAACCCTGCAGAAATGAGCAATTACGAGTTCAGCGACAAGACTATGGAGAACGACTTTGATTTTGAAAGTGCTGCAAGCAGTCCAAGTCTATTTGGATTAGGACCGGCTGGTTCACCAGAAATGACAATAGTCAAGCAGGATGCGCCTAGAAAACAGTCTCCGATGTTGAAGTCGAAGCTTTTGAAGCACGATAAGCGTAATTCAGTAAGTGGTGGCTGGTAGCAAGTCGCTTGAAGATATTAACATTACGACAGCAACATTCAGTGACCCAATCTATGAACGGTCTTACAACTGCAAATTCCAGAGAAGCTTCCCCACTTTCTGCAATGGTTACGAGCCAGGAATCTTCGCCATCTGCTTTCTTCAATAATTCACCCTCTCCAGGCAGTCACGTTGATTTCATGAACTCACGAATGCTTGGTGGATCAGTTCAAAATCCTGGTTGGGTAGCGGGTTTTGGGGGCTTTCCGAACAATGGTCTACCTATCATGCCACAAGGGCTTCCGCAACAGATGCCACCACGATTGATACCGCAGGCATCCTTTACCCACTCGGGACCACCATTCAAGCCTGCCATGACACTTCATCCGACTCCATTGAAATCTCGTGTAGAAACCCAGATCCCCATCAAGATGACTCTCTTTCCAATGCCAGTAGGCATCACCAAATTACATCTACCAACTCACACTATTTCCAAGCCAAAATTGCTTGCGAAGCCTTCACCTGCCAGGTCACCGGACACGCTGGAACTTTACACATCCTTAGTTTGTACTAGTGCGATGCAAAACCCAGAGGCTAGAAGGCGCGCGTTTGAGCGGGCAGCTTCTGGAGAACCCCTAATCTCTGATGAAGCCTCTCCAGGCGAGAGTGGGTCTGATGAAGATGACGAGAACAGGCCGTTGAATGGTGGAGATGTCAAAATCTGTGTTGGTTGTATTACACGAGAAAGAAAGCGTGCTGCCCGAAAGAAGGTCAAAAAGGTTGAAGAAGAGGAATCTTGGCATAAAGACGAGGCAAAGCGTGTTATTGTCTTCAATACCCATGAAGTCAAGGAATGGCAACCACCATCAAGCCAGCCTCCATCAGAAGCAACCGGAGACCGACCAGAGCCCTTTGTCCCGGATGGCGCGATGCAAGTAGACGCTCCCATGCGTATCGCTTGCTACTGCCGGCACCAGAATGAAAAGCTTGGTTTCCAGGTTATCTTCACCATCAAAGATTTCCAAGATCGTCTAGTTGCTCAGGAGATGACATCTTCCATTATGATCACTGACGACCACAAAACTCACAATATGCCAACGCTCACTGCGCAGAATTCCGATGGTTCCGAACGTCACATGCTTTCCGGACCTGGTGCTTTCACTGCCGATCCTACCTTTGACATGGCTTCAGTGCCCCCTGCCAACTTGGGAGCTTTCCGTGGTTCCCACTCCAGCTCAGACTTACAAGGTACGCAAAGTCAGAATACCAACATGGCATTTCCTCCGTCACAAAGTGCGACGGCCTCCTCTATGGTCTCTCAAGCGACCTCCGCAACCACGACACCTCGTAATCTGTCCCGGCAGACCTCACCATCAGTTCAAATGGGCCCTTCATCTAAGAAGAGGAAGGCTAGTGGATCCAGTAAGGTACCTAGTGGACTGGCCATGACCAGACTTGAAACTGGAGATACGCTCAGCCTGCAAGGACCTCCTACTGGGCCATTGAGCGCAAGCAATTCTGCAGTACCGTCTCCTTTCACGCGGAACCTGTCTGCGTTCGCCATGCCCGAACAGCAATTCAACCCAGGCCCTACGACTATGCCAAGTATTCCTCAGCAATACAATACTGGTCCTCCTACTCCAAACAGTAACGACCAGATCCTCTTTTCAAACCAGAATAGATCCCAATCGATGGATAACCTAGCTATGCAACAGCTGTACTCCGCTCCTGCTTCGGCCCACCCAAGTAGAGTGCCCAGCCCGAACAATGGCATGAGGAATAACATACCACAAGCATATCAGCATCCGGGACACATTGCTCAAGCTGTTGCAAATGGTCTATACGGCCTACCATTAAACCTCAACCCCCACAGACAACCGACTATCCACAAGATGATTCCCAACGAAGGTCCAAAAGCTGGTGGTATCGAGGTTACTTGCCTGGGTAGTGGATTCTGTCAAGGCTTAGAAGTCATGTTCGGCGACTCGAAAGCTACGACGACGACCTATTGGGGAGACACTTCATTGGTTTGCCTACTACCACCTTCTGCGTTTGCTGGAACTGTTGCAGTCACATTCAAGCACCAGCATCAACAACAGCCGATGCAACCATATCCTTCGCCACCTGTCCCTAAAAATCAGACATTCTTCAAATACGTAGACGATGATGAACAACAGATTATCAGAACTGCGCTTTCGGTTCTTGGACACAAGATGACTGGCAAAATGGAAGATGTTCGTGATCTTGCTCGAAGAATTGTCGGAGATGGACCTTCGTCCTGGGGTGGATCCGCTGGACCTTCCCCGACTGGCGGGAATCATAATCAAAACATAAACGGGTTCAACATGGCCACATTCGGCGTTGATGTCGAAGCAACACTTCTCAAGTGTTTAGACCTGATTGATCTTGATGATAGCCCCAGACAGGCTCGACTTAATATGAGACGAGCATCTGGACAAACTATGCTCCATCTTGCTTGCTCCATGGGGTTGCATCGATTTGTCGCTGGATTGCTGGCTCGTGGTGCCAGTCCCGATCCACGAGACAAGGGTGGCTTTACACCCATGCATTTTGCCGCCCTCCACAACCATCCACAGATTGTTAGGCGATTGATGTTGAGTGGTGCTGATCCTACGATCCGCAGTCTTAAAGGCTATACGCCATCTGATATGGCAACTTCTGAAGAGGTCTTGCATGCTGCCCGTCGTATCGAACACCATACCAGAAATCGCAGTGGCTCCTCGTTGAGAAGCAGGACAAATAGTGCAACATCTCTGCGATCCCTTTGGGAACCTTATTCATCAGCTGCACCCGCCGATCTCGACGAGGACAGCGATGACGATGACAATGAGTACGAGGACGAAGATGCAGATGCGGCTCATGATGGAGCTTTCTGGATGAAATCGAGACGACCAAGCGCTCAGAAACCATCACCGCACGAATTGCCAGTAATCAATAATCCTACTATGGATATGTCAGGCGTCGTACCGGGACTTGCCTCACCCACTGCAGCAATGGCCGCTTTTCGTGACCACATCGCCGCTCAAGTTCAGCAATTCCAGCATACGATGCACCTCAACCTTCCAAATCTACCGCAAATGCCTCGATTCGATATGATCAATCTTCCACACTATCAGGCTTACCTGCAAACGACTCCTATGGTTCGCAGAATTAGTAATCTGGTAGGTACTAATACAAGCCGTCCTGGTAGTCCCAAAGAACAGGAAAACAGGTGGTGGGATTTGTTCTCCGGTACTGTTCCCGCTGCGCCGCCTGCTTACGAAGACATCTTTCCCCAAGAAGAAGTCGACAAGAAGCACGCGTTGGCCATTCAAACAGCAGCGGAAACAGTGGCTGCCAACAGGAGTCCTGAGGTGGTGGAACAAGCCGAAAGCTCCACAGTGGCTCAGAGTCGGATTGTGAAGCTCGATACCGTTCGCATTGGCCAAAAGAACATAGTCACAAGAGAACAGCAGGATCAGTTACGGGCTAAGCACGCGGAGACTGTTAAGCGTCTTAGTCGGGATAGGAATCTCTTCTTCATTTGGGTATGCAGTCACATTTTTTCCTTATTGACGATTTATGCTGATAGAATTCAGATCCCAATGCTTGTGCTCATCGTCATGGCGATGCTTTATGATCGTCTTCCACAAGCATGGAGCGGAGCCTCACAGGTCATCGAATTGATCCGCAATCGTCACAACTTACAGCGAGGCCGTATCGTGGAGGAACTATGATTGATAAAGCCTTCTTTTTTGCTTTGTTCTTGGCGTATGGATTGAGATTCCCACAGAGGATGAGGCCCAGTATCACCCACTGTCTTGTGTATACGCGTCTGTCAGACATGAAGTGTCAATTGGAAGCCTTAATCTCGTCTACAGGAGATAAAGATGGGCAGGAAATTAATGACAAACCGGCATTACGAATTTCTTTGCTTGTTGTCTAGCTACCCAGCCGTCTTCTTGTTTCATTGAGCGTCGATTGCTTTACTGCCTGCCTGAGTCAGGTGCTTACTTTGGGTTTGTTCGTTTTGTATATTTGCCCCTTTGTCGAGGTTGCTTTACTTTTGGAATGGAGCATCGAGATATCCTCCATGGGCTACTGGTATGAAGCGCTTGATGGCAAGGAGTGAAATCGGATGGAGTGAAATGACTGCTTTCGGTCGCTTTACTTGTCTGTCGATTTGTCTCCTTCCGAGAAGCCAGCGATCGGGTTTTTGTTTATTTTTGGGGGGGAAAGGAAACGGACGTATGTTTAGAGAACGAGGAAGATGAACGGAGGTGTATACTGTTGATGAGGAAGTATTCTTGTACAGTGATGAGTGGAGCGGGTAGCGGGTAGCGGGTAGCGGGTAGCGGGTTGCGGGTAGCGTGTAGCGTGTAGCGTGTAGCGGAGAGGAGTGGACTGTTTAGACAGCTGGGAATTGAGTAGCTAGCTACCTAGGTAGCTGAATAGCGAGCCATGTCTGAATCGATGGTGTATTCGAAGAGAGGTCTGAATCTGGATGTGATGTGACTCGACTTGACTTGAATTTTTCCGACGATAGACTTTAATGACGCGCTCGCTGGCTGGCATAACTATCTCGACCTACGGAATCTCACTTGTAACTTGATCGATCGTTAGTCACAACTACAGCGTTGGGCGCTTCCCATCAACTTCTTCATTCTCCCTCCCTCTACTTCCCCAATTTACTCTGACCATATCTATCTGTCTGTCTGTCTGTCAGTCAAAATAGAGTAAGTAGAGTAAGTAGAGTAAGTAAACAAGAAGGAGAAAGCAACAGTATCACACCCAGAGAATGTGAGAAAGTACTTCAGACGAGAGATAAATAAACGGTGTGTTTATAAAACTCATCATTTCATTTCATTTATTCCATTCATCAATCAATTAACTCCATTCCAGCAGCCAATCCCCCAACGCCATTTCGCTTCCTCGCTCGCTGAAAAGTAACCAGATGATGTGATGACACTCACTCACTCGCTTCACGCAAACGACGCAGAAATGCAAAAGCAGAGATGCCCGACTGCGGAAAATATGCAAGATCATTAGGTGACAAGAAGTGGATGAAAAAAAAGGGGCTTGGAAAACATCATCATTATCAAGTAAGTGTCCATCTATCCATCAATCCATGCATGCCTTCGTCGTGTATCGATCCCTCTTCGTCCAGGGTTTGCGTTGTGGGAATGCAGTCGTAGGAATAGGAGTAGTAGCAGTAGGTCGTCGGGATGTTGGATTCGAGATCGCTCCTCTCTGCTTCCATCTTGCTGGAGAAGGAGAGGGTGAAAGAGACCGAAAATCAGCGAAATTGTGGGAATTGTGGAGATTGTGGAGATTGTTGAGTGGCCATAAGAGGTTCGTTGATTCTTTTTCTTCGTTATTCGTTGAATTTTTCGAGAGAGAAATGCATTTATGTGCGTTTGCGTTCGGCTGTATGTGTCGCCAATCCATCCATTCTCCATCCAATCGATACCTTCATATCGTTTCGTTTATTCGTTCATTCTGTTCCTCCATTCTTTCGTATATTTTTTTCCTTGTGGAGTTTCATACTTCGTTCTCGCTCTCTCACAAGCCGCTCGCTCAGAAGACATCATCAGGCCATTCAAAAGACTGCTTGCTCGCCGACGCACTCACACCTCCTTTCTTTCTTTTCCCATCTCCATCATCGCCTGAGATGGCAGCAGCAACCTTGCTAACCATACCCTCAGTCTTGACAACCTCACCACTAGCTAACCTGACGGATTTCGGCATAGTTGGCATTGGTGGAACCTCATCGTTCATCTTCTCATTCTCGTCTTTCTTGCTCGAAACAGATCCAGCTTTAGAAGAAGCGGATCCAGATGTGACTTTATGTGTGCGTGTCGGCTTGTTATACACAAGTCCTGATCCTGGAGCGGTGAAGGATGTTGATGAGGGGGGTGGAGAAGCGGATTGTTGGCGTTCTGTTTGGGGTGGAAGAGCAGCTTTCCTTTTCAGTTGATGGGGGCGGAGTTTTTTGATTGAGGGATTGCTTGATGGAGGAGGTGGGGGAGGAGCGGTTCGTGTTGGTGGTGGGATGGAAGATGATACAGAGGTCGAGAATTTGGTAGCTGAGGACTTAGATACAGCAGGCTTGGTGTTCTTGGGACCTTGTCTGGTCTTCTGCACTTTTCGTGGGTGTTGAAGGAGCAGAGTCGGACCTTTGCGGGAGCTTGAAGGGTGAGAGATCTTTGAGGTCGAGGACGACTTGCTCTTGGTTTTGAGCTTTGTGATGGAGGAGACCTCGGAGATGATGTCGGATTCGAGATCTTCGTCATCTTCTTCTTCCTCAGCTTCTGAAGGGTTGTAATCTCCCCCGTCGTCGGGGATGCGCTCGAAAATGCTCTTTCGCTTTTTGGTGGCCTCGAGTGGGCTGAGAGATTTGGATGGCTTAGTGGATCTCACTGCCTCAACCTTGGGCTTGGGCGTGAGCTCCTCGTCTTCATAATCTGCCATCTCCGTGTCCTTTGGCTTGGTGGGTGTAAGATCAGCAGCGTCGGCCTGTGAAGTATTGCCGATACTGGCAAGGGTAGATTCCTGTCGAGTCGGCTTCCCATCCTCAACGCTCTGCATGACAGACTCTTCATTATTGTTTCCTTGACTGTACTTTGAACCGGTAGTGACATCCTTTGACTGCTCACTGACACCTCCAGACATATACAGATCTGTAGAAACAGCCTGTCCAATACCATTCCCCATGCCCTCATCACTGAAGTCAGCCTCCGAACTAACATACCCACTAAGAAGTCTCTCAGAAGGTAGCGAAGACAGAGCACCAGGAACAAATTTCGATCTCAACACTCTAGATCCAGCTTGAGAAGCAGGTGATTCAGAAGGCATTGGTTCATTTAGGGCAAGTGAAAGTTTTTGACGTGCCTGCTTGAGTCTCTCCTCGAGATTACTGACCCGCTTCACCAACTTCTGCTGCTTGTGCAAGTCCTTTCGAGATGGGATCCGACGTGCCTGGTGATGCTCGTTGACGCTCAGACTGCTATCACCTGCAAACGTACTCTTGATATTCGATAATGAAGCCTTCTTCAGATTTGCCAGCGAGGGTTTCTTGAAGTTGAATTTCTTCGGCGTAGATGCGTTGGAATGCGTGACAGAGGCTTCGTGGCTCGATCCAGGACTCTCCCCATGCTGCGAAAGTCGCGGAGGTTCAAGGAACACTCGACCCTTTCTCTTCTCCTCTAGCGAAGTGCTTCCTCCTCTACTAGACCACAAATCCAAATCACCAACCTCAATCCCAGAATCATGTTTCCTAGGTCTCTTCTCCGACGCCGGCGTGAACAATCTCGGACCGACAGCCGAATCCCTAAAATGACCCGACTCCTTCAACTCCTGATATATTCTCTCCGCCTTCGCCTGTCTCTCCTGCAGAACTCTCAACTGAGTCACCTCCTCATCCTCTTCTTCCTGCTGTTGTTCATGTTCCTTACCCCAGAATTTCCAATTATTCGGATTGAAAGTCGCAGCGATTGATTTGCCAAAGCGGAAAAGACTCGAGGAGCGCGAGGCGTCGGATTGGTTTGCTGAAGATTCGGCGACTGATGTATTGGAGGGACGGGTGAACATTCGAGAGCGTTTTCTACAGCGGCCTCCTTCCCCACAGCCTGCAGTGTTGTACTCGGATAGTAATTCATCTTCGGGCTCCAGGTAGGGTACTGGTGGGACTTGGCTGACTCGATCGTTCATGCTACCTTCTAGGAACTTTGAGGAGCGGACAAGTGATCGGTCTCGTGAGCGATGGCTTGAGGAAGATGGAGAATTTGGGGTCTTGCGATTGTGGAGGTGGTGTCGGACTGAGGGGACGCTGCTAGGACTTGGGTTTGGGAGAGGCCAGTCGCTGCTTCGATGGCGTTTGTCCGAGTGTCGTTCCCCTCCACCTGTAGCGCTGTTGGGCTCGGCATGAGCGCTGCTACCATGCTCGCCGGTAAGCTGTCTAGACTCGCGGTTGCTGAATAATCTCTTGCTACCGGCTTTGGGTGTTGAATCGACAGAACGGGTGGCTGCTTGTTTAATGATTATGGTGCGTTCTCCAGATCGATCTCTGGATCGACCTCTTGTCTAGATTGGGTGGTGAGATTAGCTTCGATCTTGTATATTGAGGTGACGGTGAGGTGCATGTCAGGTAGAATACTCGAGACATGTAAATCAAGAGGAAAGGAAAGAATAAGAGGATCAAATGTACTTACATGATGTGCAGAGGCCATGATGACAACTTCCTAAGCAGAACTACTACTCATCTGTAAGAGGTTGTCGAGCAGAATCCTTGTGCAACACCGAAGTTGTCGTGTTGAGGTGTGGTGTATTTGTTTGCCTCGTCTCTCCGATATATTGCTTGGTTTGTTTACTTTCCTAGCCTTGCCTTGTCAAAGAAGTGACAGCTCGTTCCGCACGTTCATCCGGTCTGATCCTTGCAAGCTTACTCTCCCCTGTCAAGCAATTCACCCAGCTCAGATCAACTTCTGAGCAAAAGAAATGCGAGATACAGGATGGATATTTCGTAGAGCAGGAAAGGAGACGAAAGATGAATCTCTTTGAAAAGTTAGGAAATTAAAGGCTCGTGTATGGCTTACTTGCCTCCTGAAATGCGCGTCTGCAGGTGTTAGACACGACGAGATACGGAGGTTCAGTGACGAATGAGGTTGTGGGGCCCGCATTGTTTTGACACAAAGAGATGAACTCGTGCTCGTCACGCTAAACCTTAAATCTGGGCTATTTTGGACTTCAATCTGCCAGCCAGTAGCGCTTCAACTCTGGCTCGTTGACATCAGAATCTCAAGTAATGTTAACGCACCTCGATATCCAAAAAAGCCATATATCATTTCCTTTCGATATTTCCGCTCATCGTTTCTTTTTGGCAGGTTTCTGTACCTTGCTCGGCATTATCCTTTCGGCATCTGCTTCCTCACTCAGTTCGGTCATATTTCCGTAGATGCATGAGAAGGAGATTAGCTTCATGCGTTCGTTCGTTCGTCACTTTTCTTCTCATATCGCATTTGACCCAGCTCTTTGGGGGGCTTGACTTACGAGGACGAAGAACAGTGGGACGACACAGTATATTCCAACAACTGTAAACGTCTTTGAGATATAATCACATTTAAAGATCATCACGAGGTAACAACGTCAACAGTTTTCAGAATTGCGGTTTTGAAGGCCATAATCCGGATATTGGTTGGGTTTTCAATTTCATGTACACATGCATGCACGTAGCTGTCAGATTCTACTTGCTACGAACTGCATTGCACATGAACGAGCGGGGACTTGCTGACTTCTTTCATTGGCATCACTGTGAGATGAGTCTAGTCTTCTGCGCTATGGAACTACGCTATGAAATGTCATAGGTGAGATTGATAGGACCGGATTGAGTTGAGTGTAGGATTGGTGACTGCTCAAGCTTCACGGATTAAGTCAATGTGTGCATATTTGGGTTAGGCTCAGAATCCTATACTTCTAGGGATTCCATACGTCCATGGTCCATCAAACACCGTAACAGCGAAACAGTAACACTAACAGAACACACACAGAGAAGAGACACTTCTGAGAAAGCGATCCAGCTTCGCCTTCCACTACAATCCAATTCCCACGTTTGAAAAGCGCTCCTCCTAAATTACAGAATGGTTATGCAAATAGCCCATCCCAAAAAGGCCAGCCCCTTAACCTTCTCCTGAAATCCAAATCTGAGTGTTGTTTCGTTTCCTCCCTTTCAACTCGGACCAGAACCCAATGAAAATGAACCCGATCAAGCAAGACATAGGAAAAGTCGCAAGTAGTGTGGTGAATCAAGAAGGCAGAGCGCTATCCGCTCGTCTAGTGAAAAGTGGCAAAGGAGAGAAATAATTGATCGTCGAAATATCGCTGACAACGAATGCGTATACTTGTTACGCTGAAGACTCGGAGTCGATCGACGGTCTTAGTGACCGTGGATGGTTTCCAATCTGATTTGTAGGGAAATGAAACGTGTTTTGTCATATTTGTGCGTTGTCGTGGCTCAAAGGCCTGAATAAGCAGAAGTAACTTCGTGAAAATGGCATGTGCTAGTGCTAGTTGATTGACTGATGTCGATAAGGAGGGGCTTATGAAGGCGCTGAAATATGACGAACTCCGGCTGGCAAATAAAAGAAATATCCACGTGGTATAACACATACTGCAAGAACCCGAACGCCCGAGAGATTCATAGAAGTACCTGATTCCTGAATGTCGTAGATCTATTTTAGTTGCGGCAGGATACGTTGGTAGTTAACTCCATTGGCACGTTTGTATACCATGTCAATATTCTCATCAGCTTCATCTTCCTCGTCAACCACAGGCTTGTCTCCGTGTGAGCTGCCTGGGCGCATGCCATTGTACAGTGATTGAGACGTTAAGGATGAGACGAATACACTGTCGTGTGTTCGCTTTCGCCCGTTCCGCATAGGTTCTTCTGGAAGCGACGGAGTGAGGGGCGCCGGTGCGAGTTGTGGACCAGCGTATTGATGGTACGGGCGGTCACTTTTCTCATTGGTAGGGCTATGTAACAGCGGGGCGACGTTGATTGGAGCAAGTGGACTCGAAGCGATAAGGCTCTCACGTTTTTCTACCAGTGGTGGTAACTGAGCAGGCATACGAGAAGAAGGTTCCTGGAATGGTATCGCCCTGAAGTTTGAATTTGCTGTAGAAGGTGGAGGGCCATGCTGGTAAGAATATGGTGGTTGACCAATAGACGCTCTTCGGAACTCAGGGGTCTCATATTCTCGCTCACTTCTGTTGTCCACTGCGGAAGCGGGGAATTCTCTCCCATGGTAGCCTGGATGTATCGTTGGAGGTTGCGCATAGCCATAATTAGAGTACTGCTGTCCTTGTTGATGATAAACAGCAGGGGGAGGCGCGTATGCTTGTTGGCTTTGTGGTGGAGCGTATTGGGGTGTAATGAACTGCTGGGGTGCTGTTCTGTCGAGCAAGGCCCCCAAATGTCCGTTCTCTGGTTTTTGAGCAATTGGACGCTCTGGAGAGCTATGTGCGGAACGATTGCCATCCTCGGAGCCATAGGTGTTCGCTCTACTTCGTCCTTGTCTTTCGTCGTGGACAGGACGTGATGATTGATAGTTCTCCGCCTGAGCCTCATCACCATTAGGCTTTCCGTCTCTACGTCTCATGCGGACATCACGACGAATTCGTACACGGCATCCTTGCTCCGCCACAATTCGGCTGATGCTGGTGCTCTCAGCCAAACCAGGGAACTTCTTCGCACTGTACACTTGGAACATCTCGGACTTAATCTCCAATCGCCAATCGAAAGAGGCATCTGGCGACATCACGTTTCCGCTCATGGGTTTGGGAGCCTTCAAATCCATTTCAGAGTCGGGTCGAGTCTCCTCATACAGGTTGAAGCTAAGGATATACATGCCTTCATGGCGAACAGACAGATCCGGGAAGATGAAGTATCCGGCTTCCTTGGGGCGATCTAGATAAGCCATTCCCGAAACCGGCATGCCCGTCAGGACCGGACATTGGGGAGCTGCTTGTTGCTGAACGCGACCATGGGCTATGGGACGCGCGACTTCCAGAGTGGCGTATAGAAAGAAATTGGCTCCATAAGCGAAAGTAATATCCTCCCATTTCTCTACAAGTTTCTCAAACACGCGAAGTTCAACAACGGGCGGTGGATCAACAGGACGACGATCCGCAGAGGCTGGACGAATTGTTAGCATATCTGACCACAGGGGGGGGGCAGTGAACCTACATTTGGCTCCGGAACCACACGCTCGAGCACGTTCTGGCTGTTGAATCACTGTCAGATCATATCTAAGAGTTCTGCCGTTCGGAGTCTCTCGAGTCGTCGATGCGACAGTCATAGGGTTCGGCGACCTTCTGAGTGGAATGGACGCCATTTTGTTGATGAGGGTGTTCAATCAATTGATGCAACCCAAGATTTCATGTAAATGTTATTGTTTTCACCCAAGTATTGCGACGGAAACTACGATCGTTGGTCAGCCCTGGTGCCAGACAAAATCCGAGACGCGGGAGTGATGAAGCTCCCGACAGCCATAGTGATGGGTGGGTGGGTTTTCGGAAGCGACGACCAAGCGTTGATGGATGGGGGGTTATGCTCTTCCCAACTCACCTCCACGTTTCGCAGTGCGACAGGTTCAACTTCAGATAGTACCGACGAGGCAGACAATGTATTGTCGCAGTCGACTGGAGTGCTTGAGTTGTAGTTGATGGGTGCGTTGGGAATGTGAACAGTAGAAGGTTTCCAGTCCTTTGGGCTGGGTCGGCGGGAGATGAGCGAGTGGATCGGTTCCGAGATCAACGATTTCCCAGCGAGTGAGTTCCTTTGCTTCCTTTTCCTTTCGATCTTCTCTATCTCTCTCACACCAGCTCCCGACTATGGGTTCCGTGATGTCGAGGTTTTGAAACCGAGAATCGTCGTCGTCTCTTGTCGGATGGACGAGAGACGGAGGGTTTGCAGTTGGAAAGGATTTCCTGGCTTGGTGGAGTGGAGGTTGAAGTGCCACAAGAGAGGAGAGAGGGGGGG
>FJUX01000096.1:7890-39863 GCA_900074905.1 Rhynchosporium agropyri | reverse complement strand
CTGGCTGGCTGGCTGGCTGGCTGGCTGGTTGGGGTCTTGCAGAATTGGCTGGCACCGGACGGGAGAGTAGAGAAGGGGAGGGGCGGACCCAGAATTCAATTCGACGGGATGAATTGAGGTGGGGCTAAAAGTCATGATGCAGAGCTCTGACTGGCTACATTAGATTTCTTGACTCTGTAGTCCCGCCCGCTTGTTGTCAAACCCAACAAATCCATAGCTCAGATGCCAGAACCCAGGGAACAACAACAAGTGGCCTTAGCAAGGGTTCATACATAGCACACTCTCCAGAAGGGCGGGACATTTGCAAGGTCCTCCCTCCCATTTGCTCCGACGACGCCCCGATTTCCACTTTTCACTCGAACTTAGCCGGCGGCTTAATATTCACTTACTTACGCTTGCTTGTGCTCTTGCATCCTATCCAACCGTCAATCTGGCTGGCCCGAAAATCGAGACTGGGATGGCCGAAGTGGATGGATGGATTACAGAGGAAGACATTCAGCCAATCATTGGTCAGGGGGAGCGAGATAGATGCTGCACAATCCCATGCGGGCGTGCTTCCAGGATGCTCGAGAGTAGCAGGGCAGGCATGGCGAGAGAACATTGCAGCAGCGCACAGGGAATGATGCGATCCTTGATTTTACCTTTCTTCTCATGGTTTCCAATGACGATTGGAACCTGGAAGCTGTCAACAGTGGGATCCACACTTCTTCACTCAAAGAAGGAGAAATAAGCGAATTCTGATCCTGCTGCAAGTACCGAGGGGGGAATAGACATTTATTTATACGCTACAGGGCCGGGCAAGCCAGACCAGACTGTCTGACTGGACGCGCGATAGGAGAATGATAAAATCACGAAATTATCTCAAAGCTTCATTTGATTGCCATAGTACTGTCGCGGAAATGACCCCGGACTTTGATTGGAAGACATGATTTGACGCTTCGATTATCTTGCTTACAGCCTATCGGGATGGTCCTCATGAGTCTGAATGCGGGCTGTTTTGGGAATATCTTCAACAACACAACTCCATCCCTTGCATCCATCCACCATTAGCCTGCCGTGTCTACGGAGTATGGATAGATTCCCAACATCACCTACACAACCAGCATAACTTATAAGTAACAGCATAGTTGATTGCCATAAAGAGACAAAGAGTTTTCGTCACAGCCTGTACAAAGTACCTTAATCATCGCACGTATTCAACCTACCTACCTACACCTTACAGTATGCTTTCTCGTACTCTCGTGTGACAAGCCACTACATCGTCGTCCCCCGCGGACTCACACCTCGGGCACAACTGCCCGTAACACATGGTCTGATCCATCACACACACACACACACACACCTCTCTCTGTTTTGCTTTCTGCCATTGCATGAAAAACTTCCGCAATCCATCACATCAACACAGAGCAGTCAAGCTTCGAGGGAAAGAGTGGGCAGACAGGAAGGTGCACTGTGCAGAACGGTCTTTACAAGTCTACTTACAGATGTGCTATCCGAAATCGACACCGACACCGTGGAATGAAAGTAGGCCTTCAAGTCGACATTCCCACGCCTACTCAGGACCGACCAAATACTTCAGCCCGAAGCGTGGATCTGGAACACCACTGCGACAATGTCTCGTTCTCGAAATGGCTCCCGCGCCTAATCACTGCTAAGGTAGCTAGCTAATTTACTCGGGTCGGGTTTAGGTTGTAGGGCCCTAGGGGGCGGGTGAGGGATCCTTGCGAGATTGTTTCCTTTTGTCTCGAACTTCCGACTATTTATTTGCTCGGTACGAACCACTGACCCGAACCGCCTGAACCGAATTTTTGAGTTTGGGATTCTTTTGACAGGCGAGGACTTCAGAGGAGTCCAGATCTGATCGCATCGCCTCGCATTATTGCATCGCTAAAGATCGAAACTCCCTCCCGTGCCCGCAATGCTGGTAAATACTTACTTTGTAGTATGTGCCGGCCGGCGATACCCTGTTTTCGTCTTGGGCTGTGTCTTGGCTTTGCGGATGAAGTTCAGACAATTGGCTGTCAGGGAGCGAGTGGTTTCTTGTGACGGCAGACTTGTTCCGTCTCTTTCAAGCTTTGGTGTCTGGCTGGGAACTGCAAGCTAGTGTATCTAGATCGTTTCCGTTTCCAGTAATCCATTTATCTCATGAATTCAATGTATCTCAAGAGCCTTACCAAGAAAATTACCTTGCAAGACCCCATACCAAACCATCAATCTCAAACCCCTTGCGTTACCTACTTGAAATTCACGCATCTCGATACATGTGAGACCCCTTCCTCCTTCCTTCTTTTCCTGCCGGCCTTCCTCTCCAGGACTCTCGGGTCCGTCTCCATCTTGGGAATCCTCAAGGGTTCACTTGAACGCTGGGACCAGTCCTGGGATGGTAAGTAAAGCCGCACGCTGAGCTGTCCTGAATGCGATCCTTGCTTGCACTGGGGGTCGATCCCAAAAGCGCAAACCGAAGAGATTGCGGGAAGCCTCTTGGGTACCGAGTGTACTTGGTTTCTCCCGTGTGTCCAAACCTGGATTTTTTGGGTCAGAATCGACCCTTGATGTGAGCCCTGTCAGGTTCAGACACATGGAGAAAGCGAGTAAGATGAGACGAGGGCGAAGCGAAGCGAAGAGGGCGGCGGGATGGCACGGGGGATTTTCGCAATAGCCGCGCGAAATATATTTGATTGATTATACTTTTGTGCTAGATACTCTATTAAAGTGAGGACAGTGAGATGGTGTATCAAAACTCTTTATACATATGGAGATGCGAACTTGTCTTCGTCCCACATCATTGAATAGGCTCTCGATGAAGGCGCAAGTTCAATTCCTGAAGTCCTCAAACTCTCAACCCGTTCACGTTTTTCCACAAGGGGGAAAAGAGGAAGCGAGCACCGGGAGTAAGGGAACAAATCATCCTCTTCTCTTTCATCCACGATGTGGCAGCCATCTTCACGGTCAATGAAAGATCAGTCTCATTCCATCATCAAGCCGTAATCAAGCAAACCTCGCCTGAGCACTCTCATCCTCTCATGGAGCGCTGCAATTGGAGGTTTCCATCAGAGATCTTCCCGAAGTCAAGGTGGTGTGGGCATGGCGGGCCAGCCTATCAGACCCTTACGAACCGTTATTGTATTTCCGAACCCTCGTCTCTGACTTTTCATAACTTCTCATCCACACCCTTCTTTTCTCGTTTATCTAAATTCCTAGTCTACAAAGGTCACTTGCATCAGCAGGTTTATTTGATTATGGAGAAGCGCTGATGATCAGGCGATGCTCAGCGATCATGAACTCTCTCCGGGGGGGGTCAATCTCGCTCGCTTTTTGGAGACGAGGGACGGGTAAGAGAGATATGAGATATCTATCCCGTGGGAATAGAGCTCGCTCGGGTCCAGTCAGCAGCAATACACTTGCCATGGGTCCGAGAGCGACGCAGTGAGAGAAAGCAGAGTTGGAGTACGTCCTTGGGAGTCTGGGAATCCGGGACACTGGGAAACTGGGACGTTCATCACTCGCTACCAACTTCACCACCGCACCTCACCTCCCCTACAGTACCCAGCTCGCCGCACGCACAGAGACAGATAGACAGACAGACAGACAGACAGACCGACATGCATCCATCGTTCAGCGTTCTGCAGTGCAGTGCAGTGCAGAGGTAGGTGTGTGTGTGTCCGTACTTAGTATGTCGGGTAAATGAGCTTCTTTCCCTGTCCTTGCAGACGCCGGGCGCGCAAGGACCAGACCATCCTCAAACCCCAACGAACCATACGGATCACAGATAGACAGACTTCCCGTCATGAAATCTCCCGGGATGTCTGTGCAGGGGCGGGGACGGCCAGTAACTACTCTAAGCAAGTATCTTGAATCAGCGGTGGGAGAAACACGGGCTTTTGCGAGTCACGCTGGGAATGAATGAATGAATAATGAATGGGTGAGTGTCGTATTTCGTACACCCCGTACTCTTTGCTCAATCACTCGATCGATCCTTCGGCTTTTCCCCCTTGCTTGGCATGCATGGCAAGGATGAGAACGGCTGCCTATCAATGAATGCCGGAGCGCTTTCGGCAGGATTCCGATGCGATCAATCATTTGCTGCGTTGCAAGTCAAGGAGGATTGATCGCGCATGTCCATATCTGTGATCTTATGATATGGGGTGTCGCATTATGAGACGCTGCATGTGGTGACCAAGTACTTACAGCGAGGCAGAACTCTATGCCAACATTTGTCGATGTTGGTGCTCAGGATTTGGACTCTGGGAAGCCGAGCAGCTCAATACAGTGATTCTTCGGTTTAGCGTGATTCTTCAGTAAATAACGCCGGTACACCGCCTTTTAGTGTGAACCCCACCAAATATTGATATACTATAATTGTCAGAACTAGAAACCACTAAAGCTCTATAATTACTATACTGATTTGCCTCTAAACTACGTCTTTTTGAAGCTCTTAATCTATAGAGTATATATTAAGTCTATTATGATATTAATATCATAGCTCCTAATCTGCTAGTATAGAAAACATACTAAATCGATCAAGTACTACGTATAAGAGAGAATCTTAACTTACGCGCCTTAGTAAGAGAGTATAGATTAACATATAAGATAATTTACTAGCGTAATCGTCGAATCTAATAAGATAAGGCTCTAAATCGATACCGGAGAGGTCCTCAGCTAGTAATAACTGATAATATAGAGCTATATATTATAGCTCTATTAGAGAGAGATCCAGATCTATACTTAGATGAGATTACTACCTACTTTTACGAAGCTTACGATATCGATATATCGATTAATTAAGTCTCTAAAGCTCTTAAACAAATCAAATATACTAAGAAGGTACTCTTAGTATCTGCAGCCTAACGAAACGACGAATTAATCGCTACTTAGAGGCGTAAGATAATATTCTGGAATTCTTACTACTTTTACTTTATTGATAAATCTGCTTATAACGAACGTACAGCAGAAAGAAGGAGAGGTTAGGCTCTAAGAGGAGCTCTAGTAGAGGTATCGAGGGTTCTAGAAAGGTCGATAAAGTAGTTAATATTACTAGTATACTCTATAAGGGGGTATTATTAGCCTTTGATCTTCTAAGGCTCTATTACTATAGAGATCTTCACTAAATAGCTTAAAAAGAGTATCTTATCGGAGTATATTAAGCTTAGAATCAGAGTTATTATTATAGATAACGCCTCTATCTATAGAGCTCCTAAAGTCGCTATCTTATGCGCTACCTTCGGTCTTCAGCTTGAATATCTCCTACTATATTGCCCCTTTTTCAACTTAATTAAGGAGAGTTTCGCAGATCTAAAGGCGTAGATTAGAAGAAATTAGAAGTAGAAATAGTATACCTAGGAGGAGTTTGAAAGCTTCTTAATACTAGCTATATATATAGTTAGAATTAGAGCTAAAGCTCAATGTAGAGCAAGAGCACATTTTCGCTATTATAAGTACTAAGGTCTTAAAGAAGAAGAAGAAGAAGAAGGCATATAAATAGCTATAATTACTAAAAATTTGCTCTCTACTCCTCCTTCTCCTCCTCCTCCTCCTCCTCCTCCTCCTCCTCTTCTATAATTTATTATACTTCTTACTAATTATACTACTTCTTAAATACCTTCAAATTTATCTTTATAACCTTTAAGACTCCAGCTTTAATTCCAAGCTCTATTCCCTCTCTAATCGTTATCTCTGATATTATAGCTATATTATACTCTTGCTCTATAAAGATCTTAATAGCGAAGTCGAATTACGAAGCTATAGAAGCTTTAGGGGGTAGTAAGAGCTTATAAAGAAATGTTTTCAGCGCAAATAATACCTCCTCAGAATTACTACTGCTACGTAGTAAGCTCGACTCTCGCAGATCTACTATTAATAGAAACTTACTCCTAGCTCTTTTCTATAGTCGATTTAGAGGTAATTAAGGTTCAGGCAGTCGATATTCATAGTCTAGAGGAGGTATATTAAGTTAAGGGTATATCGGAGGTTAGAAATAGCCCTATAAGCTAGGAGTATAAGGAGATTATACTAGAGGAGGTTAAGGAGGTTATATTATAGGGTACTGATATAGGAAGCTATTTAGAGGCTAATAAGGCGTCTGCAGAAGGTATTAGGCTCCTGTTCGACGTTCCGGTAATAAAGATAAATTATAGTAAGACTCTCTCTTCTTCTTCTTCCTCCCTCTTCTCTCCTTTACTTCTTCTGCCTCTCGACGCCTAGTAAGCTCTCTTGATAAGTCTCCTCTATAAAGTATAGAAAGCTTATTAATTATAGTAACTCCTTCTTTAATATTATAGCCCTAGCGAGTTAAATCAGCTCCTGAAAGGTAATAGTRCTTATTATYATTTACTTAGTAAAAGCRAGTAGTTRAACTATAAGAGCTAACTTYWTAAGCYTATARTACTTRAATTAARGTTAAGAGCTCCTTAAAGGTTCCTTTTTCGGCTTAATAGCTTAGTTTCTCTTCCTCTATTAACTATACTATTGCTATACGAGATTTCTTAGGCTTTAGTACCTCCTCTCTCTCCTCTCTCAGATCTCCATATATACGCTTTAGAATAGTAATAATTAGAGGCTTTACTAGTACTAGATCTTTCTATAGAGGTCGAACTATACTCTGAGGAGTTAAGACGATACTAAAGCAAATCTGGAGTCTAAGTATCTTCTCCTTGCCTTTAGCTCCCTAGTTTGAAACTTATTTGATAATATAATCGAAATCAGCTGAATTACTAATATCTACCTTAGTCGGATTACTATTAGCTCTATATATAACGTACTAGTAAGTATGATCTCTTCTTAGGCTAGAAATACCCCTTAAATTAATAGTATTATCTGCTACCTCTCTAGTAGTCTCCTTAATCGATTAGTAGATATATCCCTTCTCTCCTAGCTTATTTGAAATACTACTAATTATATTACTAATACGCTCGCTATCTAAGTAGTATCGAATTTCTAACTCTATAACCTATATAATAATCTGCGGAGGCGAAGAAGAGAGTATAATCGATTCAGGTGGAGGTAGAGGCGTCGATTGGCTTGCTATAGCTGGTACTAGTACTATAGCTAGTACTAGTACTAGTACTAGTACTATAGCTGGTACTGTAGCTGCAACTGAGTCTATAGTAAGCTCAGTAGACTCAGTTGCAGTACTCTTAGTATTAATTTTCAGGGTTATTTTAGCTAGTTATACTAGCGCAGAAAGTAGTCGAGTACGTAGTTTAGTCGATTTACGTCCTTTTAGAGCTTTTATACTAATCTTAGAAGCAGATTTAGGAGGTATAGCCGCAGACTGAATATATACTCTATAGATTAAGAGCTTTAAAAAGACATAGTTTGGAGGCAAATCGGTATAGTAATCATAGAGCTTTAGTGGTTTCTAGTTCTGATAATTATAGTATATCAATATTTAGTAGGGTTTATACCAAAAGGCGGTATACCAGCGTTATTTACTGAAGAATCACGCTAAACCGAAGAATAGCTTATATCAGGGCGATAGATACTATTCCGAGATCCAGCATCAAGGTTGGCGGTTTGTTTCATTTACAGTTTTCAAGTTCGGGGCCGGCAGAGTTGAAGTCATGTTCAACCTCCGTAAGCGTTTACGCACTACAGCGGGATTAACTGCCCGAAATGTGCAAGAGATGAGCAAAGATAGGCAAGTAGATTGTGATCTGCCATCCACATTGTTTCTCTGCTGATTATGTGCTGACAGGGGTTCTGGATATCCCTTACTTCAACACTGCCAGGTACTCACTCGTCCCCGGCGAAGCGATAAAGTCATCAAAATAATTGTGTGACTCCAAAGTATTACTTGGCGAGACATCCTATAAATCAGACGGAAAGTCACGAAAGTATGGCAGGACATTACTATACTACTACAAAGTTGTATGCATATCTGATGACTTTGCTTAGTTGATGAGTACGCTTCGCCCCAGACGAATTCCCAGCCTCACAGGATGAGGCGGCACTTCATTCCATGCAGAACTAATACAGCAGCGGTACATCACGCCCCTTCACTTGATTGATTTATATCCGATCCTACATCTGCCATATTCATCAACTCGCAAGGCTATTCCAATGCCGATCATGATTTGCCTGTAGCATCTTGGACGAGGTCGGTACTTGTAGAAAAGGGAAGGTACCTCAGGTACACGGCATATGCGTGCAGCTAGCTATACGCAAGAGCTTCCTTAAACGGCAAATTCATGTACAACAGCACTTCGGCCTTACCTCGCCCCGATACATACCTTCATCACTTTGTCGTGACATCTGTCAAGAGCTTGCAGTAGTCATGTACACTCCTCGGAGCAGTAGTCCAGTCGTCAAATTTCTATTTCTAATCAGTCAGTTGGTGTTACGGCAATAGGGCTGCTAATCTATAGATCCTATCAGAATTTTCAGATGGTGGCGATGGCTGCTACATGGTTTAGGGCAGCCAGTCCTCGTGGAAAGAACATTTTGGTCACGATCAGTATGCCTGATCGTATCGCCATATTAGATGATTATTGCAGGCTCAATCACACACTTCAAGCTCAGCTCAGCATTTCGATATGAAAAAGCTCCGCAGTATTGAGATCTGCACCATATATTACTCGCTCGATGTCACTGCATGCTCAAGCCGCCATCGACACTCATATGATGAGCTGTACTGTAATGCACTGTACATCTCACACTCACATTTTCTCTTCCGCATTATCCTTCTCCGATCTACCTCCAAACCTCAATTTGCAACATCTCCGATATCTCACAGGATAGCACAGCCTATGTATCTCATTTGATCCTCGACGGCCCTTATGTTCAGCGAGAAAGACAATGAAAAGAAAACACCACTTGCAATGTGCCATTCAGTATGCCGTACACTGTCACAGTTCACGGGACGGTACTTTTCTGTTTTGAAGTAAGACACAGATGAGGCTTATTCAGATACCACAACATTGCAACCCAAGCTCGTACACGAACATGAGTATGAGCACATTCGATATCACTCACACTCACTCTTGAGCTCCTCTATTACACTCAGCTCCGTACTCCAGGCACTGATGTACTACTGTACGCTGAAACAACTGACTTAGCTCTTCTCCATATGAACATGATCGTCACGTCACATCACTTCAAGACAAGGTGCTACAGAGGCACAAGCGCCATATATCCACGTCACTCATCTCACACCTGCGTTCCACAAAGTCATGAAAAGAAACAACGAGACATCATAGCAAAAAGGGCGAAGTTTCAAGCCTTCGTAACACAACATCTGCGCGTAGGCGTCCGCCGGGCTGCTGCGCAAGTGAAAAGTGGAGGAGAATCTTCGGCATATATCTCAGATCGCTGTATACTGCAGTACCATCGCTGGTATAAGGAAGGCTTCAGCTTCAGCTTGAGCTTTTTGCTCGAGATCATCTGTCGACGGTGGATGTTGCGGAAGGGCAAAAGAAGGACGGAACCGGGTTTGAGGTTTGGTGGCTTGAGTTTCTTTCGATTTTTTTTTGATTTTCTTTCGGAGGATTTTCAGGGGTGATGAACAGAGCCGTGTCAGAATGAGGCTGAATTATCTGAACGTGGTGTTGAGTTTCTGAGTGTGCTGTGGTGTTCTGCTAGTGATCGCCGAAGAATTCCAAAAAATCAAGGGGAGGAAGTCTTCCTCGGACGGATTTGTTGACTTTCGCTTCACCAATTCCGAAACTTGATGATACTCAGGATTCCATCTGCGATCATCACTAGGTAGGCTTTTACATTCATAAACTTGACACAAGCAAGCTCATTTAGCCGGCAATTCTCACACGAATTATACCTCTAAAATAGTTCAAACTTGTTCCGGCTCCATTCATTTCTGATTGCTTTTTCATTCAGACCCCCCCAAAACTCGGCTTCAAGCCTCAGATCTCAATACACAACTTAGTGTGACCTCACAGCCACAAAGGCAAAGACCTAGAATCAGCTCACTGCACTCAGATCAGCGCAACTCTGTGCTCCTTCCCTATCCTCCACCAGCCATGAGATAGAGTACAACCGACCACTCCCTGAACCTCCACACCACCACGCTATGCAATCTCAAAGTACGCCGACTAATCCAGCTCTTCAAACATCCACGGCTCCTTGCATACAACAACCACACTAGGCTAGGTTGAGTCAACCTAGCCAGTACACACGACGCTAAGCCTCAATCTCCCTTTATGGTGCTCTGTTTCCACTGCCACCCCATCTCTGCTATACTCTTAGTCATAGTGAGATCCTACGAGCATGAAATTGCTTTCGGAAGATTTTGTCCTACCTAAAGTTCCTTCTTCTGTGTGGGAGCTGCACTTGGGGATTTTAGCTACTGTAGGCTTTAGCTTATGACCTTGATGGGTGGATGGATAGACTTGCCTTATCTTCCCGCTCCCGTCGGTGGCATGGATGGATGGGAGGAGAAGCAGAAGCAGGTGCCCGCGTGAGTGCCGGCCGAGGAATGGCATTTTATCTTGATGCGCATGTAAGAGTGGATTTAGGTGTTTTTTGCAATTTAGATCCGATTTACTTCCTTGGGGAGGGATTTGCGTTGTAAGAGATGGTATCGACGAGATCACTGTTGCTTCGTCGTGTTTGAAGGTAAGTATTACTATACATGCAATCTTCACTTATGGATCGTATGTACAGCCAATATCAAACAAATAATCGTCTATTCTACAAGTTCTCTTTCTACCTCTCATCATGCTCACACTGAAAAGTGAGCCTAGATCCGAAGCCACTGGTGGGTCGAGGACAGCTGCATGCAAAAACCCAGATTTTTATCCACATGGAAATGAACGCATAGCTGCATAGGAACGCGCGGCAGCGGGATTGCCACGCCTTATCGGACTCTGACATACGCACGAGGCCCCGAGATGGAGAGATACAATATCGTGTAGAAAGAAGGCTGGGTTGGAACAGGCTCGAACTGGGAACGTGTCTCGGTACTTGCTGGCTTAGTCCGGTAATATCTTGAGTTACAATGAATCGAAAAAAAACATGCCGAATTCATCAAGCGTCACGTGTTCAGAGCTTGCGGCTTACAAGAATTACATGGACTATACAGCAAGCACTCCACGGTACATACAGGCTCTACCCTTTTGGGGCTGGAGTTCCTCTATCTCCAACTCCTATCATGTTTTCTGTCTCTCTCCTCTGCTCCGACTCTCTGCTGATTCAGCAACTCGATAAACACTCATCACTCATCACTCATTGTAAAATACTACCATCGCAAGCTAATTGTAGCTCGTGAGAGCAGCATCACTCTGAGCGGCCTCCTTCTGAAGTCTGTCTTAAGTCAGTATAGGGTGCGTATGCGTAAGCAGACAAAGACGAGCTTAGGACGAACCCATGCCACCTTTGCCCTCTAAGTAGCGAACAGAACATTCTCATTCTTGGCTCTCCACTCTATCTCTTTACCCTTCATAATTCTGACCAACAGACCAACTACCCTTGGTCTCGCTGCAAGTTCTGCTATACTATCGCTTCCAGCCAACGAGATCTTCGCTGTCACTTTTGCATATTGTGAGACTAAGGAACGTAAATCCTAGCAGCATCAACAAGACGTGCAGCGAGATCCAGGGTCAAGCAACTCGGTAGTAAATCGTCATTACGCCTGATCTTCAGAAGCTCGCGAACAGCTTCAGACTCCCTTGTTGAATGTGACAAGCCGTGTCGAACTTCTCGAAGTCGAGAAGATGTTTCTTGCCGTTGGACAAAATTATCCACCTCCATGGTCTCATACTTTCGCTCACTGCAAGCATAAGTTCATGTGAGAGAGCTTTCGTCGAGATGGACGGGATAGTGTTGAGAGTCATTTTATTTCGTGAGAATCCAGCGTGGCGACCATACATCGATAGGATTGCGCGAATAGCGGCTAGGAAGAGGAACGCTGCGCCGACAGTAATGATTTTCAAAAGCCAGATCTAGAAGGGAGATATAACCTTGGATTTCAGTATAACAATAATGTCTCCACTACGAGATGAGGCGCGCACAAAGGACTGGATAAAAGGGAATCGGAATACTTTCGATTGAGGCTGATAACTAGAGAGGTTGACCGCCATATTAAGGTATAAGCGCTGAGACTTCCTGCGCCGTGTTAGCATATTGTCTATCCAGGCCTCGTCTGTATACACAGCGCAGCAGAACGTACGTCGTCTGGGTGGGCTTACGAAATGGGCCATTGTCCAGCACAAAAGCTCTACTCACTTATTAAATTTCGCTGGAATTGAGACAGCTTCAAAAGCGAAAGTCGCCCGGTCGCACGAAATAATTCAGGACTCTGCCGAGGCCTCGACCAGCCTTGTTAGCTCAGCTTGAGCTTCGAGTGGAACGTTAAGCGATACAAAGTCAATAAAGGCGGAGCCTTGGCAGCAGACACTTCCTGCGACGAATGTGTAGCCGATTGACTCGGATAAATAACGATATATAAGCTCACGGTAAGAATTGCAGCTGGACAACATAGAAGCTAAGTATCGGATAATCTACAGATTTATATTTACGTTTTTTCGATTCTGAGTTGATAAGCTTGAGAACCAGTATAGAGTGGAAAAGTCGAACTTGAGCAGATCAATGCTTAAGATAGCTCTGTGATAAAATCAAGGTAGTTTGGATGGAGTATATTGGCAGATGAGAGATATGCTGCGGTAATGCTGATCCCATAGCTAGATTCTGGTTGCAATCCTATATTAAATGAACCAGCCAATCTTCCAAGTGTCTGTCTTCCCAGCGGTATAATGCAAACTCGAGAAGGAACAAGAAAAAGCTGATATTCCTGTCTACGATTGATAATCGATTCAAGCTGATCAAGACGAATAGGAAATTCGAGAAGCATAGGAAATTCGAGAAGCACAAAGAAGACAGAATAGAAAAGAAGCCATATAGAAACGTGGGTAAGGACAGGATAGGGGACGATATGTTGATAATGATGTTTCTTGCAATGAAAACGCAGGGGTTACTAGGTGCTCAATCGCCTGCTCGAAGCTGGGCTATTCCATCAACGGCTGAGAGAGAACTGGCATGTAAATTTTCATGTCATCACTTGAATTTAAAGTCGCCAAAACACCACATGTCATTGATGAAGGTAACACTACAAAGCTACGCAACTATTTAATGAATTTTCCTGAGTTGACAACCTAGAAGATGATTTTCGAAGCGTTCATTTCTCCAAATCTGGATTGATTTAGCCCGGGTTTGGTTACTAGCACCTATCTGGAATGGCTCTTCTTGAGCCTGGTCCAGTCTAAGAAGCTGGGTTCGAGACTAGGCAGATTAGTCTTCGGCGAACAAGATCTAGCTAGGTATAACCCTAAGGTCACAAATCGGTAATCAAGTCATCCAAAAAAAATTGGGGCACCTCCTGGAGTTACAAGTGGAAGTCACATGGTGCGCTAATGACTTCTGAAGAGTGATAAAATAAAGTCTCAATGTTAGTGCGAAATTTCCCAACGGTTTTCCCTGGGATATTCTCGGGGGAAGCTTGGGCTTCTTTAGCGAGAGAGATCTATTCAAGGATCACGGAAACTCGAGCAGAGTAGTATTTCGAATGACAGAGTGTTGCAAGAGCTCAAGAGCTTATTAAGTATACAATTATCCAAACTCACGATAATAATGAAAGACTTTGCTGAAAGGTATTGATAATGTGAATAGTGGAATCTTTAAAGGGATTTATTTAAGATAATGGAAATATTTAATCGACTATTTAGAGATTGTATTGCGTAGATTAAAGAGATGAGAGTGCCCCGCTTTAAGCTGTTTACTTTTTGCCTATTGCAGAGCCCCGGCAAATCGCCGGTCAGGCTGTTGAAAACTAATACTGATCCTTGGTGGACACGATCAAAAATCAATTGCTAAATATAAAGATCTAGAAGCTTCTTCTCCGCGCTTAATAGTTTAGAGATGATACCCTTAGTCTCGAGGCTAGGCAAATTCGTCTTCGATGCAGTGAAAATTAACATTGCAGTCCATACGAATGATCATTAGATATTTCTATGATAGGGCACCAGCTTGGTTCCCATGCCACAATTATGACATAAGAATTTAATTGAAAACCGTATAAAGGTGTTATAATTACTTTTGCCTAGCTTCGTCTGGCGTTCGTTGAAAGCTCTTCAGCATGGCCGTTTGAGAACACACTAGAGCTTAATCGGGCACATAACCGAGGACCTCTCCGCTGGTTGCTCTTTCCCATACAAATGCAAACCCTCAACTAGCGCAGGGTCCCTCAAATACTTCACACTCACTTTCCACTCTTTTCAGATATTCACCTCATCAACTCTTTTTACCATCTCGACAGAGACCTGCTTCTACGGTCTCTGACCTCAATCATATCGCGTCTTCATCGCGATCAATTCCTATTTTTTATTTCCATCCTATCAACAATTGTCTCCCTAGATTACTACCTACACACCCTTGAAGAGCTCAGTCAGAGCTCTCCACCCGTGCAATAATGGCTGATAAGCACGCTGTCACTAACAAGCATTCTCGCAATGCTTCATCTGATAAACCTAATCACTTGAATACCAATATCGAGTCTGGCACCTTCGACGAAAAGACCAATAGCAATGACGACCTCACATCTGCGAAAAAGCCAGCTGTAGCCGAGAAGCCACACTTCGACGAGGAGGAAGACGAGGACATGGATGCTTTGATCGACGAGCTTGAATCACAAGATGGCCATGCTGAGGACGACGAGGAGGAAAACGATGCTACTCCTGGTGGTGGTCGTGTCATTCCTGAAGACCAACTACAAACCGATACTCGAGTTGGCCTCACGGAGAACGAAGTTCAGGCCCGCCGCAAGAAGTATGGCTTGAACCAAATGAAGGAGGAAAAGGAGAACATGCTCCTTAAGTTCTTGGGCTACTTCATCGGTCCCATCCAGTTCGTAATGGAGGTATGTTTTCAAGAATCTCCTTTCCCTCACTCCGTTTTCGTATCTCTGTCGCCTCGGTACTGGGTGTCCTAGAGTCCATCGCTTTCAAGCTACATTTTGTGCATACATCCCTTGCAAGGTGCATAATATATAATGAAACAAGTGCATGTATGCTAACATCAATCTTCGTAGGCTGCTGCTATTCTCGCTGCAGGTCTCAGAGACTGGGTCGACTTCGGAGTCATCTGCGCCCTGCTTTTTCTCAACGCATCCGTCGGCTTTATCCAGGAGTTTCAAGCTGGGTCTATCGTTGATGAACTTAAGAAGACCCTTGCGTTGAAAGCGGTGGTTCTCCGTGATGGTAAACTGATCGAGATTGAGGCTCCAGAGGTTGTTCCCGGCGATATTCTCCAGATCGAAGAAGTAAGTTGCCGGAGCCACCACGTTTGAGAATTTGATACTAATGATCTTGTCAATAGGGCACCATCATTCCTGCAGACGGCCGTATTGTCACCGAGGACGCTTTCCTTCAAATCGATCAATCCGCAATTACTGGCGAATCTTTGGCCGTTGATAAGCATAAAGGTGATCAGTGCTATGCTTCCTCCGGTGTCAAGCGTGGTGAAGCCTTCATGGTAATCACAGCTACTGGAGACAACACTTTCGTCGGCCGTGCTGCTGCTCTTGTTGGACAAGCCTCCGGTCAAACTGGTCATTTTACAGAAGTCTTGAACGGCATCGGAACGGTCCTTCTGGTTCTTGTTATCCTCACCAATTTGGTCGTTTGGGTCTCCTCCTTCTATCGGAACAATTCAATTGTCCTCATCCTAGAGTACACTCTCGCAATCACAATCATCGGTGTCCCTGTTGGTCTTCCAGCTGTCGTTACTACCACCATGGCCGTTGGGGCTGCCTACCTTGCGAAGAAGAAGGCCATTGTCCAAAAGCTCTCCGCGATTGAGTCCTTGGCTGGTGTTGAAATTCTGTGTTCCGATAAGACCGGTACCTTGACCAAGAACAAGCTCTCTCTTGCCGAACCTTTCACTGTCCCGGGCGTTGAACCAGATGACCTGATGCTCACTGCTTGTCTCGCTGCTTCCCGCAAGAAGAAGGGTATTGATGCCATTGATAAGGCTTTCTTAAAGGCTCTTCGATTCTATCCTCGTGCCAAGTCGGTCCTTTCCAAGTACAAGGTCATCGAGTTCCACCCCTTTGATCCTGTCTCCAAGAAAGTCCTGGCCATCGTGGAATCCCCTCAAGGCGAGAGAATTACCTGCATCAAAGGCGCACCACTGTTCGTTCTGAAGACAGTCGAGGAAGATCATCCAGTCCCAGACGACATTGACATAGCCTACAAGAACAAAGTTGCCGAATTTGCGACCCGTGGCTTCCGCTCTCTCGGTGTGGCACGCAAGCGTGGTCTAGGCTCCTGGGAAATTCTGGGTATCATGCCTTGCGCTGATCCTCCTCGTCACGACACCGCCCGTACCATTAATGAAGCAAAGACACTTGGTCTTTCAATTAAGATGTTGACTGGAGATGCCGTCGGTATCGCTCGTGAAACTTCTCGTCAACTTGGCCTCGGAACAAACATCTACAATGCGGAGCGTCTTGGTCTTGGTGGCGGTGGAGACATGTCAGGCTCTGATGTTTATGATTTCGTCGAGGCTGCTGATGGTTTCGCTGAAGTCTTCCCTCAACACAAGTATAATGTGGTTGAGATCCTCCAACAGCGAGGCTATCTCGTTGCCATGACTGGCGATGGTGTTAACGACGCGCCGTCTCTAAAGAAGGCAGATACTGGCATCGCTGTTGAAGGTGCTTCCGATGCTGCACGCTCAGCTGCCGATATCGTCTTCCTGGCTCCTGGTCTGGGTGCTATCATTGATGCTCTCAAGACTTCTCGACAGATATTTCACCGTATGTACGCTTACGTCGTGTATCGTATCGCCTTGTCCATCCACTTGGAAATCTTCCTCGGTCTCTGGATTGCCATCTTGAATCGGTCTCTCAACATTGAACTGGTTGTCTTCATTGCCATCTTTGCTGACGTCGCTACCCTGGCCATTGCTTACGATAATGCACCTTATTCCAAGGTTCCAGTTAAGTGGAACTTACCAAAGTTATGGGGTATGTCGGTTCTCCTCGGTATCGTACTGGCCATTGGTACCTGGATTACCCTCACAACCATGATTGCTCGCGGAGAGAATCATGGTATTGTGCAGAACTTCGGTAACCTTGACGCTGTCGTCTTCCTAGAGATCTCTCTCACCGAAAACTGGCTCATTTTCATCACTCGTGCCAATGGTCCATTCTGGTCATCACTTCCTTCATGGCAATTGGCAGGGGCTATCTTGTTGGTCGATGTTCTTGCTACCCTGTTCACCCTCTTCGGTTGGTTCCTTCACGGTCACACCTCCATTGTTGCCGTTGTCCGTATCTGGGTATTTTCGTTTGGTGTGTTCTGTATCATGGGAGGTATCTACTATCTTCTTCATGACAGCTCCGGCTTTGACAATCTGATGCACGGAAAGCGTACGAAGAGCAAGACCCCAAAGCAACGATCGCTCGAAGATTTCGGTAAGAATTCTGAGAATCCCCTGTTCTACACCCAGCTAACAACTTGATAGTCGTTTCTCTTCAACGTGTAGCGACGCAACACGAGAAGTCGGCCTAAATTCAGTCTTGTTATGACCGACGCATATCTTGCCTTAGCGGTTGCGGACAGTCACTGAAGCTATGATTTGGCCTATAGAAGCATACGCCTCTCATTGCGATACATGTACGCCGGAAATGAGAGAGGGGGTGCCCGCAAGAGCGTCATCTTGGGGGAGAAGGGATATACGGCATTTTTGGCCGTTTCCTTACCCTCCCTACCTTATTACATTTTTCCTTTGGCACCTAAAAGTAGACTTCAGAAATCGAAATTAAAAAAATAAAATTCATATGCGTCTGTAATACGTGGATACGCTCGTGTTAGGAGATGACCATGGAGAAGGGAGGGATAGATGCCACGCGAATGTTGAGAGGCTAAAATGATCGCCGGCCTGCGAGCTGGAGCTGAGCCACTACCGCATACGCTACTCGTACCATAATGCTCAGTTGAGACATGAGGACTGCCACGCCTTTATGATAATCCGCTAAACTCCATATATTTCTCCCTATCTCGTGATCGCCGAAATAACATACTTCTACAGATTTGGACGTAGGTTTTGTGCTTGCAAAACCTGTAGGTAAGTTTGTTTGCCTTCTGCCGCCCACTTCTTGGTGCAGGCCACTGAATAATCGACACAATGGGAAGATTCCAGTCCTTCTCACTATGCGACTGTGGCATACCATACTCTGATAACTTCTACAGAGTAGGATGTCATTTTCTATTGTTACCATTATGCGCGTTTTCCGATTAGGCTCACAGTTCCTCCCAGAGTGCAAGTTAGAGTAGAGAGGCCCTAGTACCTCGTGGGAGCTCGCTTGCGTGCAGAACCTGGAAAGAAATACTTCTACCACGGTTACGCTGAAACGAGAACCTGATCTGGAAAACTGAGGAATTGATACCTATGGATACAAGTACTTTCTATCGTACCAAGCAACTTACAATAAGGTCCGAGGCGCAGCAAAAACTCTACCCCGCGCCAACCCGCATTCTACAAGTACACATATCCGCCAAGCTTTCAAAACAGAAGCCAAGGTGCCAACGCCGAATTCGTATCTTTGATAAGGCGAGGGAGGCTCGGGACTCAAAATACCAGTAGGTACAATAAGTGTGTCCCGAAGAACACATACGGTCGGTCTTTGTTCCGTTTGATTTGTTCGAACTGGGCTGCACTGCTTGTACTGCCAAATATGACTAAGGAGTCAGGAATTCCTGAGACTGAAACGTGAGTAATTGGCATGTGAAGAAGTGTTCCAGATTATATACCAAAGTAGGTAGGTACCTAGGTACCTAGGTAGTGCCACATCACTCACCCATGTACTTCCAACGAAGAAGTAAAGAGTTGTCTTTACCCTGAGAATAAGAAAGGTTCAAACTTGAAACATCATCAATTGTTTTCGAACAAGAACTCGGAGGTAAGATACTGTAAAGAGACAAGAGCTGCATTCATAGGTGTACTACTTATACTTTTTAGACTCGGAGCAGGAGCTCAAAAGTCTCGGCAGCTCCGCAGCAGCGATTTGGCGGAACGCGGGAGCGCGCACGCCTTGCCTCGGCACGAAAGCATCAAGACTCAAGACCAGCGAGAGGCCGAGTGACAGTGACCCTCATTCCCAAACGCACATGCTCCTATCGTTTCTCCCCCTTCAAGTCCATCTCCATTTTGTGTTGTCCAACCTTTGGCATCGCATTTCTATTCTCTGTAGCCAGTGCTCTTTTTCGAGTGCTGTACTGAGTGTACTGAATGTACTGAGTCGGTCCGAGTCTTGAGTCTCAGGTATCAACTTCGTAGCTGCCTATTCGTAAGCTTTATTTCTTTCTGGATCTTTCAAGCTGGTGCATTATCATTACAGTTCAGAACTAACAGCATACCAAGTAAACAGTACAGATAGAAAGTTAATCTCCTCCAATAGCTACAATCATGGCTCCAGTTTTGAAGGATGAAGCCCTCGTCAAAGCCCTCCGAGTTCCTCCTCCACCAGGAACACCATACTCCTTACCAGTTCCAGGAAGTGAAAAGGAAGGGCGCACATCAGTATACAGACATTGGCGATTCGTAGACAAGCCACTTCTCCAAACCCTAGATCCGCAAGCTCTCACTGCGCATGACATCTTCGAGGCCACGCTCAAGAAGCGCGCCAATGCTAGATGTCTGGGTGAGAGACCCTACGATCCTGTGACGAAGACCCACGCGAACAAATATGAATGGGTCACATACGCGCAGGTAGCAGAGCGCAGAAAGAACTTCGGTGCTGGTCTCGTAGAGCTCCATAAGAAGGCGGGGGTCACGGAGGAGAAGTATGGTGTTGGACTTTGGTGCCAGAATCGACCGGAATGGCAGGTTTCTGGTAAGAATATCATTCACTCTACATGGGGATAGTGAACTAAAAGTGGCAGATCTGGGATGTATGTCACAATCTCTCTTCACAGTCTCAATCTACGAGACTTTAGGCCCGGAAACGACCGAATACATTATCAACCATGCGACACTCAACTGTGTCATTACGACGCTCCCCCATATCCCACCTCTGTTAAAGATGGCTTCCCGGATACCGACCTTGAAGCTGATTGTCTGTCTTGACCCACTGGATGCAGGGGAACAGCCAGGAAACTCCAAAGCAGCTATCCTGAACTCTCTCGCGGCTGAATCGGGCATCCAAATCCACTATATCAAGAATGTTGAAGCCCTAGGGGCTGCTTCCGGTCTGCCAATGAAGCCGCCTCGTCCAGAAGATGTTATCACCATCAACTACACGTCTGGAACAACTGGTAACCCCAAGGGAGTGGTTCTTACACACGCAAATGCCGCCGCAGCATCTGCAATTGCGCGAGTCACCAGCGATACTCAGCCTTCGGACGTTCTGATCTCGTACCTGCCATTGGCACACATCTACCAGCGTCTAGCAGAACACGGTGCTCTTTCAGCTGGCGCTGCAATTGGATATTTCCGTGGCGATATTCTCGGCTTAGTCGACGACATGAAGATTCTCCGACCTACAGGCTTCAATTCTGTTCCCCGTCTCTACAACCGATTCGGCGCTGCTCTGCGAGCCGCCACCTTGGAAGCGCCAGGTCTGAAAGGTGCAATGGGCCGCCATGTAATCAACACCAAACTTGCATCCATGAAACTACCTCCCGGACAAGCAACAAACAAACACATGTTCTGGGACCGTGTCTTCACGCCCAAGATTGCCGGTGCCTTCGGATTTCAACGCTGCCGCGGCATGGTTAGCGGGAGCGCTCCCATCGATCCTTCACTCCAGCAATTCCTCCGTGCAGCTTTCGGAAACGATTTCATCCAAGGCTACGGCCTGACCGAGACCTACGCCGTCAGTCTCGCGCAACTCGAAGGCGATTTCTCCTCCGGAAACTGCGGCGCCGTGGCTGTCGGTATGGAAGTCTGTCTTCAATCTGTGCCCGATATGGAGTATATGGTAACCGATTCGCCAAACCCGCGCGGCGAGCTGCTTCTGCGGGGAAATGCCCGATTCAGGGAATACTACCGCAACGAGGCCGAGACGGCCAAAGCCATCATCGAAGACGGCTGGTTCCGCACTGGCGATATCGCAGAAATCGATTCCATGGGCCGAGTTAAGATCGTCGACCGCGTAAAGAACGTTCTCAAGCTCGCGCAGGGCGAATACGTATCCCCAGAACGAATTGAGAACGTGTACCTCGCCAATACCAACATCCTTGCACAGGCATTCGTGCACGGTGATTCAACACAAGCGTTCCTCGTCTCGGTCTTCGGCGTCGATCCTGTAGCATTTGCGCCATTCGCGAGTGCAGTTCTCAAGAAGACTATTAAGGCCGAGGATCTGGAGGCCGTGAAGGCGGCGGCGAAGGACAAGAAGGTGCGGAAAGCGGTTGTGAAGGAGCTGGACAAGATCGGGAAGAAGAACAAATTCAACAGCTACGAGAGGGTGCGAGCTGTACATTTGGAGGTGGAACCTTTTACTATTGACAATGAGTTGTTAACACCGACGTAAGTTATTTCCACCCGCGACCCGTCATCAACAACACACCCTCTACTCTACATGATGTTCATTGGGTTACATTGCTAATTATCCTTTCTCGCATAGGTTGAAACTCAAACGTCCGCAAACAGCGAAGAAATTCAGAGCCGAGCTCGATAGGATGTATGAGGAAGCACTTGCCGAGGAGACGCCAAGAGCGAGATTGTAGAGATAGATACATAGACGACGAAATACGAAATGCGAACAGCCAATGATCTTCCTTATTGTGTTCCTTAGAATACATATTTCCTGTCCTTACCGTGTTGTGCTTGCTTACTTTTTCCTCGTTGATTTGCCCTTCTGATCAAACCCGTCCGTCAGCTCCTTGCCAGACAGATTACGAAGTGAATTTAAAAGTTGTACTCGACTATGAATAGATATGAGATGATCAAGGAACAGATGGAATAAGAGAAGTGGAGTGGTGTTCTTATTGCACAGGTATAATAGCATGTCTAGTAGGTGGACTGGCTGTCCAGTATTTCAGTTGTTCCTTGGGCCTGCAATCAAATGACTGGCGTCTGATGTCGAAGAACCTAACTTGTTTCGAACTTGTTGAACAGTGATGTATATGCATACCGTATCTCGAGAGTATGCAAACCTTTGTCTCGAAAATCGCTTGAGGTATTGTGGGACTTGAACAAAGCTGCAATTTGAAATTAGGGAAGAGTCTAAGGGTCACTAAGAGGGATATTCTTGGGAAATGAATGGAATGAAGGCTTTTGGTATCACGCCGCCTGTCTACACATTGGCTATCCATTGTATCTGTAATTTGCGAAAGTCAGTTAGTTGGTATGTCCTACAACGCATAGCATTTACGTTATATTCAATGGATATCTCTCACACCACTAATGAACACGAACACAGCTTCTTGAGGACAGAAAAAGAAGAAGAGACTCATCAATATTCCAAATTCCAGATCTGGGAAAAAAAGATGGATGCTCCAATCCTGCATCCATCCACCACTGCGCGTCCAAACCTCTCTACCACCACGGTGAACTACGCAAGCACCATCGAGGACTCCTGAGTCAGTCTTGGCAAAATCTGTAGGAAGTCCTTTACGACTTCAAATATCCAAAAAAAAAAAAAAAAAAAATACATCGGGAAGGTCATGTCCCGCCGGCTCTGCTCTATTGTGAAAAGTGAATTAGTGACTGAGAATTTCGGCGACGGTGAGGTAGATGCGTCTATTGCCCTTCGTCGGTGCTGTTTTTGTGATATGAGACTGCTAAGTTCGAGGCGTGGGTCGTTTGGGGCCGTTTTCTCAATTTGGCATGGAGACTGGTGTGGTGCCGTGGTGAAAGGATGATTCGAATAGGTGACATTGGGCGTTGGAGTTCTTGGTATTTGTTCATGATGAAATTGGTGCTTTTGACTAGTTGTAACTTGTCTGCTGTGCCGTTCTCTCCTGCTGCGAGAGGGAGATCGCTTGATCTGCGTGAGGACGGAGAGTATGTAGACAGAAGGGACATAAGTAATGACTGTTTTGAAAGCTTTGAGGGCAAATGTGTGAGCGAGGTTGGACGACTGGGACAAAAGTGATTAGAAGATCTGCAGCTGTGCAAAAGAGTTCGTGATGCTCCTCATGGCAACATAGAGATCGGGTCGGTCTGAGTTATCGCCTGGTAAATGAAGTAGTCTCTCCTATAGGCCTGTAACAAGCTATGTGCAAAGTCGACAATGCTAAGATTCTACGCATGACGAATTCGTAGGATAATCCCGACTGGGACATATCTATCCTTCAGATGGTCTGATGGGCGGGGCCAGATAGCATGGTAAAGGTAGTAGAGGTAATATAGTTGTGTAAGAGATCCAAGTCCAAGAAGTTCAGCCCACTGGACAATCCTCTTGACTTGCCGACAATGAGGTTCGAACACTGCCTCCATGATATCCATTTAATGTATGTGGATCATTCTAATCAACGGCCAAATTAGTTTCAAGAACGAGACTTGCCCAGCTTATGTTCCAAGACTCTTTCGTGATTTTGACTCTCCAAGCATAACCAGAAACCTACTTGAAAAGGTTCGTTGCCTCCAGCAAGCGCCGAGAAATGCATTCGACTGAGTGTTTGATACAATCATTACACGATGGCTTTTGCTCACTGCACTGTTTACAGATTGACGATAAGCTGTAGACTTCAGCGGCTGCAGTGAGCTTCGAGAGTGAATAGGTGTCTGAAGGAACCAGAACAATTACACCCCGCAGATAGTCAGAGACGCTAAGACGTTGAAATAAACAGCAAGGACTTAAATTGCGATGAGCTACTCCGGTAAAGTCACAGGAATATCTGATGACTTTATCTCTATATAGAGGTAAGCCGTTTTCCTAATTTGCTAGACACGATTCTTCTTATCCAAGTATAATATCATATTAATAAGTATATCTTGAATAGCCACAGGAACAAACATATACCTACGCACGAAAGAGACTCCAACATATCTTTATTTTCCTCGTCTTACAAGTTCTGCATCCCGTTCGAGTCTTACAACGATATTTCCGCGCTGAAATCTTCAAAGCGCTATTACCAGGAGGCGAAGGTCGAGACTCCATGTGAGGTGTCGGGCGGGCTTCGGTAGGAGAATCCTAATAATGTCCCGTCTGTCACGACCAGAAACAAACTTCGATGAACGATTCAACTCCTTAGTGGTACTAGTAATATGCCTCGTTGGAGCTGCCAGAGGCTAGCGGAGTTATTGCGAAATTCCTTGAGGTAATTGATAAGAGTTGAGGATGCCCAACATTGCCCGATTTACATTTGCGGTCTTTTAGGACTCGCTTTATAGGATACTCTTCCTCGGTCTCTTTATACTCGTCCCAGGCCATCTCCACTGGCGCCTCGAACGTGTCCAAGGTCTGTCTCCCTTCCAAGTAGACACCTCTCCCATAGGCAAGCTACCTTATTGTCTTATACGTCGCCAGTTGTCTCATCTTGATACAATCTATTTTCCGTATCGTTGAGTATGTTCCTGGTTCTGAAGGCGTTTTGCTGAAGCACGAGTACTTCCTATACTTTGTAATGTGCGTTCATGCTTGTCGTGATGGTACTATTCCTTGTCTGTCATCCGAGCAGCGTCGTCAACAAAGAGAGTTTGAGCCATGCATGCGCGCATCAGGGATACAGAGTCTAGACAAAGTGCACATGAGATGACTGGTCCCGAGTAGGGAATTCTGGAATTCCCATCGATACTTTACAGAGCACCCAAATTACATATTTTTATAGTATTTAATCTAGCCTGACGTCTAGTGAATTGAGCTAAGTCGCACCCTATAATCACGTTGCATACCTTAGGAATCCTTCCGATATCAATTTCGTAAAAGAATATGATAGTAAGTACTTCTAGCTATTCTATCTTTTCGCCCGATAGCACACAAGCTTCAAGGTTCAATCTATCGAAGGACTCCCTACTGCCCTTCGTAGTGATTGTCTGGAGGAAATCATGAGCTGTACTCTGTAGGTAGGTAGGTTTTGTAGTAAGGGCGCCAGATTTAACGTTTGTTGAAATGGGATTTCGGAAGGAGATCTGAGTCTGGACTCCAGATTCCGGAGAAAGTATAAACTGTGATTGGAAGCTAGAAATTAACCATCGGAGAAATCCGTGTGAAGACATGCTTCGTATTTTAGATTGCTGGGTCTGTTTGTTCCATATTACCTACCCTGCTTCAAACTGTTGAAAGACCACGTTAGCAAAACGTTGCTCAGCTTCAGCATTTTGACTTGAAAGTTGAAAGCAAGTACCGAAGACACCGAAACCTCCTTTTTCTCTTCCCTGTCGGACCCTGTCGGATGCAAGCAATTGCCGCTAATGACCCTTGCCAAAATCTTCAGAGCATTTGTTGACTTACTCGTAGCCTGATGTTTGAAAGGTCGGTAGTGAGAATACGAGAATTGACCAGCTAATCGGGTTCTCCTGGGTCTGAGCCTGTCCACAGCAAGTATACAGGGAATATTTGGTTAGAAATGACCCTTGATACTGTCCCTTCCCCTCAATAAAGGTCAGCATCTCCAGGTTTACCCAGGCCAGTTTCCCAGTATGCTCTATCAGTGCAAACCTACCATCATACAAAGGTACAGCTGGTATCTTTTACTCCCTGATTTTCTAGGGGTTCCTGGCTACTTGACGCTTTTCTTGATCAGGTTATAAACAAGAGAAGGTTTTGGTGCGCAGACCCTACAGCATGGAGCAGATACTACTGTACCAGGGAAAACTCTAGTCCCCTTGCCAAACTGGAGAGACGTCAACCTTTATTCAAGGGGGGAAGGTACTTAATCCAGTAAATAACGTTAGTTCACTATCTGTGCACTTACTTAAAAAAGCCTTACTTTTTCGGTTGTACCGAGTAGTAGCACGGACCGAGGTTCAGATCCACGGAGAAGCCGAGTGATTGTAGGATTGTGTTTGCAGTCTTGATCTGAACACAAACTGCGTCATAAACCTCAACAGCTAGCACTTCCTTAGTCATAAAGAACATGTAGAACCAAAGAATACGAAGTAGATCCCCGATATGAAGTCAGGTTACCGCTTTTCCATTCCCCGTCAATATCCTAGCGTGGCCACCGTCGTGGTTAGACTGCACGGAAACACGAACCGCAAATATTTATAGACTCGCTAGCAAGCAACAGACACGACGATTGGCGACTTGGCAGCATCATACCTCCGTATTCAAGTAGTTCGAACTATGGAGTTTTTCAGGGTCTTGATATGGCTGGGCATTTTCATACGAAAGTACCAAGTAGTATTGTTTTACTGCACCAATGAGATGAGCTTCGTGTTTGTGGAGCCTGGGCTGTGAAGCTTGTCCATGCCTCCTCGTGCCCGTACCGCAGATCTACAGTGGACGACCAAAACTACCGTGACGCCTAGCAGCTGTTGTTGAGCGCCGACGATCCTTGAGTCGATCAAATACCGGTTCTATCGGATAAATGCAACTTTTGTGCATATGATTTAAACCTCTGGGAGTATATAAACACCATTGATTCCCCCTTACACGACATACATGCTTCATACACTTCCTCATTCAACCATTACACCAATATACAGACACGTACAATAATACCACTATCAATCTTTCTCATCAGCACATCAAACAACAAGTCAAAGTCATCAAAATGCAGTTCTCTACTCTCGCACTCTCTTCCATTTTTGTTGCCCTGGCTGCAGCAGCACCAACTGCAACCTCCAACGAGACCGTCTGCATCCAAAATCTGTCTATCCGTGACAACGAGGGACTTCAAGACACCAGTTTCGATCTCCAGCCGGCTAATGTCACCTGCGCTGCATCTGCACCAAACCTCGCCAGATACAAGGTGAACCTCTGCGGAGACAGCAAGTACCGCTTTGCCATCAATGGTAGCAACAGCGAATACACGGTCAGAATTTACAAGGAGCTTGGTCCTGCGTAAGTTTGTCCTTTCTTCCCGCGAGGCAGTCTACGTCCTGTTCAATGACTAATGGTTCTTTGCAGTTATGGACTTTACGGAGAGTCAGACATACTCCCTGTCCATTGCCATGCTGGAGGAAATGGCATCAATGATTTCATCTGCAGTCAAGTTGGGAATGCGGAGGTTTTGATTGATAACGGATCTCTAGTTGATGCTCCTCCTTCTTAGATAGCACTTTGATAGTTCTGAACGGGTATAATCAAATGGTAATGATTATATGTAAATCTTTAATATATTCTATATAAATATTTAAACCTATTTCCGGTCATTTCACTACCAAGGGGCTATTGTCAAGAAGTCATTGCAAGCAAATATCACAATAGTCCGTGCTTTTCATGCGTGGGCAATTTACCTTAGGTTTTACCGAAATGAGATACTAAGTGAAACTGCGAAGGAGTCGGAAAGTCAAGTGGCTTACCTTCCACGACAATCAAGTGGTGGGATTTGAAAGTTACGACCGTCGATATTCTTTATCCGTCCAACGACACGTCTAGAAGCTTTCTGGCGATCATGAATGGAAGAGAGTCTCGTTAAGAAAAAAAGGTCTTGGCCGGCTGCAACCTTCACATATACCAAGTTAAGCGAGTGCGAGGCGGGCCAACTTGTCTCTGATGAAATAAGAGAAAATACAAACTTGAAAACGTGACTACCTCTCGCGCCCTAGACAGGAAAGAAACTTACGACTTCTAGCTAATGATCAATCTATTCGCCGAACATGTAATGCCTACAGGACTTCTATCAAGGAATAGTCCGTAATGATAAAATCGGTGGACTTCATTTGATCGCTTAACCCGAAATGAATTGAACTAGGCTCGGTGTGTAACGCGAATGGGATGAAAGCCGCTGACGTAGAGAAGGCAGGAAGCACTGGCTATTATTTCGCACTCGCTTGGCAGAATAATCGTGTTGTTTAACCATTTTCATCGCTTTTTTGAAGTCTCATGGTGAATTGACCTGACCGCATTTCGGATTCGAATGCGAAAATGGCGCCGAGATGCATTTTGCAAGGCTGGAATGTAGCTCTGTCCATGATCTTATTTAAAACTGTCTTCCACCCTTAAAAATGTCAGAGTACACCGTTTTTCTGTGGTGCAAGACTATCGCTCGGTCGCAAAGTTTTATCCTCGCCTTAATACCTTAATACATTAGAAAGCTGTGAGGTAAATCGAACAACAAGATGGACGCCTTGATGAAACGGTTTCTGCGCAGTCGGTCGCTGTGCAAATTCCCAATCCCAAAACCCAAGACTATGGAACTACTCGTAAAAGTTGCCTTTGTCTCTCTCAACCCAACAGATTGTAAGTGACTTGATCTAGAGAGAAACAATCTAGAGATAAATGTTGACTGTCAAAGATAAACATGCTTCCGTGGTCCTGCTTCCAAGTAAAATAGTCGGCTGCGATTTCTCTGGCACCATCGAGAATTTAGGGTCTGCGGTAGATGCGTCGAGATTCTCAAAAGGTGATAGAATCGCTGGAATCATTCACGGCTGTAAAGACTCGCATACCGGGGCTTTTGCAGAGTATTTGGTTGCGGATCCCAATATGTGCTTCAAGGTGCCGGAGAATGTACCGCTAGAAAAAGCCTCAACGATAGGTGTTGGGTGGATCAGTGCCATGCAGGCTTTGCGCAAACATTTGTACCCAGACAAAATTGACTCGAATTTAGCTGGCGAAACTGTAAGTGATGCATACTCGCAAAGAGAGTAATGATTTTTATCGTATCAAGTACTGATGGCTTTGCCGATAGCTATTGGTATATTCAGCCGCCACCAACATGGGTATGCACACAGTTCAACAAGCTCGGATATACTATCCCAAGATCACAATCATAGCTCTGGCCTCAGCGAGACATCATGAGTTGTTGGTCTATAGTCACGTGTTAGTCGAGTATCTGCACCGGGGTTTAGCCGGCCAGATATATCTCCCTCTCGGGCCTCTCGGAGTCTCGACTACCTAGGAAAGATAGCTACGATATAACAGATAATACTACTACTATTATTACCGTACTTTAGCTCACGCAGACTACTTGATTATACGTACTACGATAGAGTAATACTAATATTGATTAATGGACGTATAGATCATTTCACTCTTTAAAAGCAGTTAAATTCTAAGAATTTCGACTACTGAAAAGAGCGCGCTAGTAATCTTGAAGAGTAGAGATATCTACTATAGTAATAGCTCAAATACTAGAGAAGATACGGTCTCCTCTTTGCTATTTGACTTGAATTACTAAGATAATTTACCTGGATTCTACCTGCGATACGGTTAAAGGATTCGAATCCTAGTATATTATACTACTATTACCTTCTATATACTTACTTTCTACGTACTTATCTTCTACGTACTTACTTTCTACGTACTTATCTTCTACGTACTTACTTTCTACGTACTTCGATTACTATTATAACCTGACTTTAAAGAACGCGCTTTTGAGTTACGCCGAAAACTCGAAGTCAAAATTAAACGCGCTACGCTAGCGCTTCCCTTATAACTTAAGAATAGAACACTTAAGAATAACTCTATAACTACTATTATAAATAACCTCAGAATAGTACTAAAACACTTATATAAATTAGACCTTTAATATAGTAAGAGATAATAATACCCCCGAGGTTAGTGCTTTCGATATACCTACGAACTCCGGCAAGGACTTACTAGACCCGGAGACTATTGTAACGTTCCTAGTTCTGACTAGTACGCGGTGTACAGGCTTGTCGGTTAGTATTAGCTATGAAGTAAAGTAAATAAGAAGTTCGGTTCTTAATTGGAATTAAGACGTTATAAGCAGGTATTAATTACTATATGAATTTGAGCACGAAGCTTCTATCTAATAGTAGAAGTGCTAGTCTTATATAGAACTTTCTTCTCTATTAGGAGTCTTCTACTTAGGGAGTCCCTTATATGGAGTCTGACTCTATTTTCTGGACTCCCGCTAAGCTAGACTCTATCACGTGATCCTAGATCACCTATAACTATAATATTATTATTACTACGATATAGGTGGGCTTATAGTACTAGTCGCTGATTTATACTATAACTGTATTAGTACTATTCTCCTAATAGTACTAACTTTCTTTTAGTACTAAAACCCGTTTAGTACGTACTATAGTAGTACTATTAGTATTCTAGTGCTAAGACGGTTTTAGTACTAAGAACTTTACCGGGTTTATAATACTATCCCCCTCCTATCTTAGCGTATCCTTACGCTTAAGTATACTAATAGAGAYRTTAAYRATYAGTTAGATTTYAACTTCCTTTCCTAATATATTATCTTCTAATTATAAGAAGATAAAAGAGCGTATTATACTTATAGTACGTATTAAAAAATCAAATCGTCTAGTAGAGACTTATTCCTTTTGCCGGAAATAGTATCGAAATTGTTTTCTAGATCTTAAGGAATTAACTTATTATTCTAAGTGTATTCGAGCGAAAAGATCTTATAATACCTCGGGGTATCTGGCTATATAGCTTCCCTTAAAAGAGGTTTATCGATTCTAGTAGCCTAGGAAAGTAAAGTATTCTCTTATTCCTCCCGAGCCTTATCTAGATAAATACTCTAACTAGCTTCCTTAGCTTCCTCTTTCTACTATCGAGTTAGCTATCGTAGAAAGGTCGCCTTTCTCTTTTCCCCTCGAGCTTCCTTCTAACCTGATAGAGGAGTTGCTTTTTAATCCGGCTGATCCTTTCTAGGTAGATCTAGATTTTGTTAATAGAAGCTAGCTAGTAATACTAAGTAGTAGAAGCTCGCCTTAGGTTCCTATATGTTTTCCGAATATAGGTAGTTCTTCTATTTCACTAGGTATCTAATAATACCTCGTTTATACTAATAGTCTAGTAGTTCCTCTATATCGTATTCTATAAGTAAGTTAACTAGTTTAGTGTATATCTTCGGGGCTAGTAGTACTCCCGGTAGTGCTTTTTCTAATAAGGATATATAGAATATTAGTAATATTTTCTTTATTATAGCTAGTAGCTAGAGTTTATAATTCAAAGGTCTTTTAACTTATTTGATTTTAAATAATCTAAGTTTCTTATAGTCTAGCTTATTACTTAGTCTCTATATATTAATATTTTTCTATAGAAAGTAAACTTTATCCTCCTTCTATAGCGTTAGCTCCTAACTATAGTTCTTATTATAGTAGTACGTATTTTTCTCTACTATAAATTAGAGTTCTTTTATAAGTTCTTTATATAAGTCCTAGATATTCTGGACTTAGATATAAGCTATATTATTATCCTTAATAGTAATATTAAGCTCTCTATAAGCGATAAGTTTGTAATTATAATTCGCGAAGAATAGTATAACTTTTATTATTTCCGTAGTCGAGCTATTATATATAAACTCTACTAATAGTAATAGTTCTATCTAATTATTTTATTAATAGTTAATATAATAGCGTAAGTATACTTTGACTACTTAGTTTATTCTTTTATTTCCTCTATTTATCTAAGGATAGAAAGTTATTAATAGTTTCTATTTAGTCCCTAGGAACTTTATTGAAGTATTCTAGAACTTTAATATAAATAGCTTATCTTAATCTAATATGATTTCTTTAGGTACTCTATACTTAGAGATTACTTCCTTAAGATATACTTATACTAGGTGTTTAGCTATAAGAGTAGATAAGATTAGTACTAAGATTATATACTTAGTAAGTCTTTCTATAATAATAAGTATTATATTATAGCTAACTCTTATAACCGGGTCCTTCGATAGTAGTAATAGCCTTATAAAGTATTATAATATTAATTTCTAAGATATTAGTAGTATTAGTACTATAATTATCTACTTATAAAGTGAATATCAGGAAGACTTATTCCTAATATAAGTATTATAGTTAGCTAGTACTTCTTTAACTACTTAGCGGAGTCCTTCTTATTAATAGTTTCTTAAAATCCTTAGATATATTCTTCGTATTCCTTAGTATCTATACGCGGGAAGCTTATATTATTCTTTAATATATACTTCTATTAAGCTTAATAGAAGCTAAACTTTTCTATTAACTTATATAATACTATTCTT
>FJUX01000046.1:279194-296826 GCA_900074905.1 Rhynchosporium agropyri | reverse complement strand
ATATTAGGAAGACTTATTCCTGATATAAGTATTATAGTTAGCTAGTACTTCTTTGATTACTCGGCGGAGTCCTTCTGACTAGTAGTTTCTTAAAATCCTTAGATATATTCTTCGTATCCTTTAGTATTTATACGCGGGAAGCTCGTGTTATTCTTTAATATATACTTCTACTAAGCTCAGCGGAAGCTAAATTTTCCTATTAACTCGTATAATATTATTCTTAATTATATTCCTTATAATAAGTTCCTTAGTCTTATCTAGGGATATTCTGTCCTTCTTCTGGGCCTCCTTTAAGGTATTATACTAAGGTCTCTTGATTTCTTACTTAATCGTAGTAGCTTCTCTAACGTTAGTAACTATATCTCTATTATTTAGCTATCTGAGTAAAGTAGTCTTATTATAGACCTTATTATCCTTATAACTTAGTAATCTGCTTAGAGTATCTGCTCGCGTATTATCCTTTCTTTATATATACTTAATAACTAGATCAAAAGAGGCGAGTTCCTCGGACTATCAGGCTAATCGACAATTATCTAAGACCTTAGTAGTTATAAAGGTTCGGAGATTCATATAGTTAGTATAGATAATAACCGGGAACTTAGCTCCTTATAAGTATATTTTCTAGTATTTAAGTGCTTTGATAATCGCTATAAGTTCTTTCTTATAGATATTATAATTCTATTTAGCTAGAGATATTTTCTCTGAAAAGTAAGCGACTAGGTATAATTATCCTTCGTTATCTCGCTATAAGTATACTACGCTAGTATAGGTATTAGAGGTATCTGTTTCTACTATACTTTCCTTCTCTTCGTCGAAATTATATAAGATTAGTTCTTTTATAAATTCTTTCTTAATTCTCTGAAAAGCTTCTTTATACTAGCTAGTCTAGGTGAAAGGAACGCCRTTCCTTATTAAGCTTATAAGTAGTTCGGTAATCTTAGAATAGTTTCTAATAAACTATTAGTAGAAGTTAGTGAAACCTAACTATAATTATATATCCTTAATATTCTTTAGTAATTCCTATTCCTTTATAGCTCTAATTTTCTCTAGGTTAATACTTATCTCTCCTAAGCGAATAATATATCTTAGGAAAGTAACTTACTTAACTAAGAATTTATATTTCGATATCTTTAGTCTAGAATCTACCTTATGTAGTACTTCTATAACTTAGGTAATATAGCCCTAGTATACCTCGATAGTTTCCGAGTATACTAGAATATTATCTAGGTAATATATAGCGAATTTCCTAATGAAATCTTTAAGAATATTATTATTTTATCTCTAATATATAGCTAAGGTATTAGTTAAGCTGAATAGTATTACCGTATATTCCTATAGTACTAAGGGTAATACGAAAGCAGTCTTCCACTTATATCCCTCCTTAATTCGGATTAAATTAAACATATTATATTAGTCTAACTTAGTATATATCTTTACTCTAGCTAGCTTATCCTGCAGGTACTATATATTTAGTAAAGGATATATATCTCTTATAATTCTATTATTAATTATCTGATAGTCTCTATATAGTTTTCCTTTAGGATCTCCTGCTTTCTTAATTACTAGTATATTAATAGCGTATAGTAACTTAGATTTCCGAATCTATCTTTTCTTTATACCTAACTCCTAATACTCCTTAAGCGTCCTTATAATATTATAATTATAGTAGCGAAGTTTCTCTACGATAAGTATAAATCTATCCTTAAAGTTTATTTTATAATCTTAGGATTTATACTCAGGTAAAGCTCTTATATTCTGCAGATCCTCGAATAATTTCGAGAACTTCCTATATAGTTCGGGTAGCTATTCCCGAATATTATCTATCTAACTAGGATAATTTCTAGATTCTATCTAATTAGGAACCTGACTTAACTAGCTAGAGTCTATCGGCGTTATTATTAAGGAGGCGGCGCTAGCCTCTCGTTTACCGGCTAGTTAACTATATTTATATTTATAATTACTAAATATAACTTTCTTAGTTACTTAGTCTACGCTAGAATTATAGTTATATAGTTATAATATTCCTAATACGATATCGTATTATCTAGTAAGTATAATATCGAAGTAAAGCATTTCTTCGTATCTATTAATAACTATCCTTATTCCTCTTATCCTTTTATAGACCTATCTATCTGATCCGGCGCCTTTTCTATCTAATAAGGTAAAGCGATATAGTTTCAGGTTAATAGTAGTAGGAATATTCCATTTCTCGATAAAAGCTAAGTTTATAAAGTGTTCTATAGCTCCTGAATCGATAAGTGCTTTTATTTTAATACTATTTACTATAACTAGTAAGATTAACTAATCGAACTCTCTAGTAGTAGTAAGCTCTAGGTATAATAGTTCTATTATAGAGTAATCACGTGCTTCTTTAATGATTCTCCCTATCGTTTCGTCTAACTAGGTCCTYAGGCCGGGTTCGTAAGTAATTAGAGTATAAGGTATATAGTAATAGAGATTAACTTACTCTTGAATCAGATCTAGTACTATTCTTTAATAGGTAGCTAGTTCTGATAGGTACTATCTTCTCTACTAATAATATTCCTCTCCTATTTCCTTAGTAATAGCTTAGGTATCTTTAATTTAAAGGAACCGATCTAATTATTCGAATTCTTTTAGTTCCGGTTCTCTTTCGAGGTTAGCTATATAACGATCTAGCTATTCCTCGATATCCCCGGTATTAACTTAGAATATAATAGTAGTAGTATCGCGGTAGGTAACGATATAGTCTATACTTAGGTTAAGTATATTATAGGTTTAGTAATATTCTATAAAATCGGGCTTAGTTCTATTATAAACTCATATTCTTCTTCTATTATTATGATTTCGAAGAGTCCAGTTTTCGTTATTATATAGAAGATTATTATATAGATAATTACTTTTATTTATAATACTCTAGCTTTCTTAGTCTTRYTRRAGAWYTTTAARTAAGTTCTCTTRGAATTCTTCGCTAGATTTATAAGCTATAAAGTCCTATAAGCTCTATTCTGCGCTAGAAGCTTCTCGGTAATCTGGCTTCCTTTCAGCTAGTCCGAATTCTCTCTTAAGTTTATTCTAAGGTTTCCCTTCTTATTTCTTCTTCTAAGAATAATTATAAGCGAGGTATCCTAGCTTACTATACGTATAGTATAAGCCTTTCTCTCGGCGTTTATCTTTCTTAGCTTAGCCCTTAGATCCTCTTTCTATTCCGTCTAATTCTATTAGATTATAGTAGTTATATTTATTACTCGGATAAAGCTAGAAATTTCCTTAATATTTACTATATTATTATAGAAATTAAGGTTTCCGGAGGTAAGTAAGTATAAAGTATCCTCCTTTTTCCTTCGCTTATTCCTAGATTCGTTTATTAATAGTAGTAGATAATCTGATTAAGTCCTCTAGGATACTTAGTTTACTAGCCCTAGAGAGCTTATCCTTAATATAGTCCTTAAGGCCTTAATAGTATTAAGCTCTTAATCTACTATCTATCTAGTCTAACTATATAGAATATCAGTAGAACTTAGTAGTATATTTATAGATAGATCCCTATTATCAAATTCCGAGCAGGTGCTTCTTAACTTATTCCTTCTTATTAGGGTCTCCGAAGACTCTTTTAATAGTATTAGTAAAGCTTATAAGTATTCGAAAGATAACTCGGCTTTTTTCGGTTATAGCGGTAGAATAAGCTCTAGATAAGTATCGATTAACTAAGTAGTTACTTAAAGCTAGCTCAATCTAGTAAGCTATAGTATCGCAGAGGAATAAGGCGATCTATAGGACTTTAAAGGAGTCCGCTTCGAACTTGTCTCCGTTAAAGGCGAAGTATATTTAGTACTAAAGGATAAATTATCCTAGTTTATTATAGTTCCTATAATAAGTATTAAGTAGGTTTATATGAAGTAGTATACTCTTATCGATCTTATTAACCTTATCCGGCCTATTAGTCTAGGAGCTTTCTCTTACGACAGATCCTTCCTTAGTAGCTATTTCGTTCTTACTAATAATACTTCAAGTGAGGTACTTAAAGTATAATATTCCTAGTTCTGACTAGTACGCGGTATATAAGCTTATTAGTTAGTATTAGCTATAAAGTAAAGTAAATAAGAAGTTCGGTTCTCAATTAGAATTAAGACGTTATAAGTAAGTATTAATTACTATATGAATTTGAGTACGAAGCTCCTATCTAATAGCAGAAGTACTAGTCTTATATAGAATCTTCGTTCCCTTATACTAGCCGTATAAGATATCTTGCAGAGCGCGCAAGCCCGTAAGACTATCTAGTAGTCTAGCATGTCACGTGATCCTGGATCACCTATAGCTATAATACTATTATTACTTCAATACAGGTAGGCGTATAGTACTACTCGCTGTTTATACTATAACCGTGTTAGTGCCCTCCTTCTAATAGTACTAACTCTCTTATTAGTACTAAAACTCATCTGGTACTTACTACTGGGTGGTGCTATCAGTATTCTGGTGCTAGGACGGTTTTGGTACCAAGAACTATGCTGGTTCGTGACAAATATCTCCTACTATATTACCCCTTTTTTAACCTAATTAAGGAGAGTTTCGCAGATCTAAAGGCGTAGATTAGAAGAAATTAGAGATGGAAATAGTATACCCAGGAGGAGTTTAAAAGCTTCTTAATACTAGCTATACGTATAGTTAGAATTAGAGCTAAAGCTTAACGTAGAGTAAGGGTATATTTTCGCTATTATAGGTACTAAGGTCTTAAAGAAGAAGAAGAAGAAGAAGAAGAAGGTATATAAATAGCTATAATTACTAGAAATTTGCTCTCTACTCCTCCTACTCCTCCTCCTCCTCCTCCTTCTCCTCCTCCTCCTCCTCTTCTATAGTTTATTATACTTCTTACTAATTATACTACTTCTTAAATGCCTTTAAATTCATCTTTATAACTTTTAAGACTCCAGCTTTAATTCTAAGCTATATTCCCTCTCTAATCGTTATCTCTAATATTATAGCTATATTATACTCTTACTTTATAAATATCTTAATAGCGAAGTCGAATTGCGAAGCTATAGAAGCTTTAGGGGGTAGTAAGAGCTTATAAAGAAACGTTTTCAGTATAAATAATACCTCCTTAGAATTACTACTACTACGCAATAGGCTCGACTCTCGCAGATCTGCTATCGATAGAAACTCACTCCTAGCTCTCTTCTATAGTCGATTTAGAGGTAATTAAGGTTCAGGCAGTCGATATTCATAATCTGAAGGAGGTATATTAAGTTAAGAGTATATTGGAAGTTAGAAATAGCCCTATAGGCTAGGAGTATAAGGAGACTATACCGGAGGAGGTTAAGGAGGTTATATTATAGGGTACTAATATAGGAAGCTATTTGGAGGCTAATAAGGCGTCTGCAGAGGGTATTAGGCTCCTGTTTAACGTTCCGGTAATAAAGATAAATTATAGTAAGACTCTCTCTTCTTCTTCTTCCTCCCTCTCTTCTCCTTTACTTCTTCTGCCTCTCGACGCTTAGTAAGCTCTCTTAATAAGTCTCCTCTATGAAGTATAGAAGGCTTATTAATTATAGTAACTCCTTCTTTAATATTATAGCCCTAGCGAGTCAAATCAGCTCCTGAAAGGTAATAGTGCTTATTATTATTTACCTAGTAAAAGCGAGTAGTTGAACTATAAGAGCTAACTTTATAAGCTTATAGTACTTGAATTAAGGTTAAGAGCTCCTTAAAGGTTCCTTTTTRYGCTTAATAGCTTAGTTTCTCCTCCTRTATRAATTATACTATRYCTATACGAGGTTTCTTAGGCTTTAGTACCTCCTCTCTCTCCTCTCTCAGATCTRTATATATACGCTTTAGAATAGTAATAATTAGAGGCTTTACTAGTACTAGATCTTTCTATAGAGGTCGAACTATACTCTAAGGAGTTAAGACGATACTAAAGTAAATCTAGAGTCTAAGTATCTTCTRCTTACRTTTAGKTCRCTAGTTTGAAACTCGTTTGATAATATAGTCGAAATCAGCTGAATTACTAATATCTACCTTAGTCGGATTGCTATTAGCTCTATACGTAGCGTACTAGTAAGTAGAATCTCTTCTTAGGCTGGAAATACCTCTTGAATTAATAGTTTTATCTGCTACCTCTCTAGTAGTCTCCTTAATCGATTAGTAGGTATATCCCTCCTCTCTTAGCTTATTTGAAACACTACTAATTATACTGCTAATACGCTCGCTATCTAAGTAGTATCGAATTTCCAACTCTATAACCTATATAATAATCTGCGGAGGCGAAGAAGAGAGTATAATCGATTCAGATGGAGGTGGAGGCGTCGATTGGCTTGCTATAGCTAGTGCTGGTACTATAGCTAGTACTGTAGCTGCAACTGAGTCTATAGTAAGCTTAGTAGACTTAGTTATAGTACTCTTAGTATTGATTTTCAGGGTTATTTTAGCTAGTTATATTAGCGCAGAAGGTAGTCGAGTACGTAGTTTAGTCGATTTACGTCCTTTTGGAGCTTTTATACTAATCTTGGAAGCAGATTTAGAAGGTATAGCTATAGACTAAATATATACTCTATAGATCAAGAGCTTCAAAAAGACGTAGTTTAGAGGTAAATCGGTATAGTAATTATAGAGCTTTAATGGTTTCTAGATCTAATAATTATAGCATATCAATATTTAGTAGGGTTCACACCAAAAGGCGGTATACCGGCGTTATTTACTAAAGAATCATACTAAACCGAAGAATTACTATATAATCAAATATCTTGAAAGGTAACTATGCTTAGACGACGTCTCTCTAAAGTCACGATATTCTTCCTGTCACTCGACTGTGAGCATGACACTAGTGCTCTTAGGGCTACCTGATGAAACAGTCACTACCTCACAGGTCAAGATCCCCGAGGCACGTACTATACAGCAAACGTAAGTTACTCGATATCTCTTCATATAGGGCATGGTTAAGTTAAATATATATAACTCAAGATAACACTACATACCTCTGAAGAGATGGCTACAGCGAGTTACTGCAGCGTTCGCAAACTAGGCCTTGAATACCTTTCTAATTAAAATATTCCTAGTCTTCTTGATTCTTCATCCCCTATCTACCTACCTCCCAGCTCTTTTATCCCGTCGCGAACTTACCAGTATATCCTTCCCCTCTCATGAATTCTTAATCAAGTCATATGCCGATCGAAAAGCTAAAGCTATAACTTCACACACCGCATAGCATCGACAGCCCAACCAACGATCGGACATAGTTCCCCACCTATACTCCGTACGAAGATTTCCTGGAAATTATAATAGTAGAGACTACTTTGGGAAGTTACATAAAACTCGTTTTTTGCATACGTACGTATACAGGCAGTTTCGTCTCTAAACTCCACTTTACGAAGTAATTTATAACGACTAGGTAAAGAGGGTGGACACAGACTGCAGTACGCCTATATAATATAGAGCTTTTTTAGCTGACGATTATAAGGGGTAAGGGAGGATTTACTGAAAGGTCATCAGGCACCCGGGTCAAAAAGTACTCCGTATAGCCGCACCTCGAAATCATATCAGGCTTACATGCCACTTTACCCACCTGGCTTTAAGCGACTTTCCCTCCCCTAGAAGCTATAATCACCTTTGAAGCTGCAAGGATCATCACTATTAATTCATTTAATTATATAGACAGGTACTCACATTTAATTAGTCCGATTCGAACGTACTTTTTCGATTATCTTTCGCAGGCAGCGCCGTAGTATAATTGATTACCCTTAGAACCTTCATAAATGTATTTCTCCTAAGTCATTTGCTTCGCCGATAGTTATTTACAGTAGAGCAATCCCTGCTACTTCTCATATCTGTTTCATCCTGCTATCGTCCCCACCTCCCCCCCCAGGCCCCGCTCCTATAAAAACGTTAGATCTGCCGCCCTTGCCATAGTATAATACCCCACCCCTAGGTTCATTTTAAAGTAGAGATCGTGATTTTAATACAGTTTCTTACAGATTCTATTACTACTTAGCCAGAAGCCTTTACGTAGATTATTCTCCACTTTAACTTATTCAGGGTAAGGAGAGGAATACAAGTTAGTTTAGGCTTTTCACCCTCAATAGACTGGAAGTAAATCTTAGTGAAGTACATTACGAATAAGTATCTTAGCCGATAGTCAAATAATTTAATATACTTGGTACTATACAGGGCGAAGATAATGTGCAAAGTGGAGTCTGTGCGTTATTCTACAAGTTTCTACAATAGGGGGTTATTACCTGGGTTACTACTTATAGTTTACTAGGGAAAATAGTCATAAAGTATCGAGAGTGCACGACCTAGAATTATATATTATTTTCCCCCTATACTAAGTAGGTCTATAAAGATCGAGGGGCAGTCAATCTTGATAGGGTGGATATACGAAGTAACATATCTTGAAGTTCCGATATAGATTACTACATACCGGTCTGACTTTACCCTAGTAATAAACTGTAAATATACTTCATAAACTATAGTCTATTGCCTGATTTATGTATCATCACCAGGTTAGGTTTCGATATGCATAAATCAATCTATATTTACCCCATTTACCTGACCCCTATATATAGGGAGCCTACTCCCTAGTTATATTGATAGTGCAGTCTAGGTTTACAATTTCAGCCATCGATCTCCACTTACTCTCAACATCCTCGAACAGACCCGAAGTACTACATTTACACTCTCAACCCAACCCCTACTTCTGATAAAAAAAATCTAATACATCTAGAACTCGATCTCAAATCACCTTCCACAAATCGAAAATATGAAATTCAGCGTCGTCGCTACTCTCCTCGTCACTATAGCTGCCACTGCCAGTGCCTGTACCGAATCAGGAATTAGTCGCTCTGTCGGCTGCCCACCTATAGGAGACCTATCACTTAGTACTACTACTCCAAAGAGAAAGAAACGTAAGCTAACCTATCATATTTCTTATAAGGTATTACTTGCGTCTATGCCGATGGAAGCTCCGTATACTTCCTAGCTCAAACATTATATGTCCACCTAGCTAACTCGAACCGAATAGTGCTTCTGCTACAGTCGTAAAAAATAGAATGTTTTGCGCTATACATTACTTGATCGAAATGCCGTTCTCGTGAAAGAAAAAGACTAACTGAGAATAGAGAGCGTCTCTGCAACGAAAGAGCTAGATGGGGTCATTTCAGCATTTTTAGAGGACCCTCCGACCAGCGAGACATGTGCTTCGCCGAGTAAGATAGAACAAATACTTTTATAGTAGTTTCGGAATAATGAGACTTCACTTGCTTTACTCCGTATACAAAATTCCACGTTCTGCCGTAGGTGATAAGCCACGATTTACCCCTAGCACCTACGTAATTAAGGTTTCCTAATCTACACTATCCCTCTGTGTTTTAAATATTGAAAATTCAGCTGTAGTAAGGGCGCATAGTTTTACTATTAATCCTGGGGGGTTGGGGGGGGGAGGNGGGAAATAGTAGTAGTAGACTCCAAATAAACCTTACCGAGCCATGAATAACCTTTTCACCAGATAATCAGGACTACAGTGAAACCCCTATTATAACGAATGATTCGGGACAGTCAAAAATATCGTTATAACGGATATATCGTTATAAAGGAACGAGTTTATATTATATAAGCTACCTATCAAGGGAACCCTAGGAGAGCGAGTCTCTCTCTATAGACTGCAACTCCTACTCGTAGCGCTTAATTACTCGTATATAAGTTATATTTATAGTTCTTTACTTCTCTATAAAGTAAAGTTATACCTTTAAAGCTTACTTTACGTCTTAAATAGAGTATTCTAGCTCTAGAACTAAGTCTCTAGCCTTATCTTTATCCTCTAGATTTTCGCTTTATAAATGATCTTCTATTATCTCTTATAATAAAGCGTTATTAGTCTACTCGTTCTCTATATTAATTACGTCTATTATAGCTTCTTCCGCGGGGTATGAGAAGTTACTTAAACTTATAGCGTCCCTGATATCTACTACTATTAAGGCTTATTAATAAAGCTATATAAGATCAGCTAGCTAAGGTGATATCGGAAGAGCTATTAGAGCTGCGAATAGAGTTGATTTCCGGAAGTAGTTATAAATTATCGTATTACTAATGTTTATAAACTAACTCCGGAATACTTATCGTAGAGCTAAGTAGACGTTTATAAATTATACTAGCTTATCTCCTCTTTTAAGGCAATCGATTACATATTATAGCTAATAATAATAGTAATAAGCTATAAGATTCTGAATAATACCTTAATTAAGAGATTAGAAACGACTCGTCGAGTTTAGAAATAGCTAGTAAATCCGAATATTCGCAAGCGGCGGATATAGTTCTAAGCTAGTATAATAAGCTAAGAAGTTATCTATAGCTAGTAATATAGTTCTATTACTAATATAGCAATAGAAAGCCTTTAGCTAATTAACTATATAAGGGTTAAGCCCTTAGGTTATGGTGCTAATATTACCAGCACGACTCGCTGACTAAGGCTCGGTTAAGCCTTGGCACTGCGCACCTTTTCTTGCGGCTTCCGGTTAGATTCTTACTCTCTCCTCATCGAACTTGTTAAATACCACCATGAACCCTCGTATATACATTGTTCACCCGTAACAAACTATAATAACTATATTTATCTAAGCCTTCTTATTCTACTACTACTTGCCTCCTATAGTCGAAACGCTAATATTCCGTAAAGCGCGTAGCGTTTTATACTTTCTAATGTACTATATTAGAAGCTTATCACTTCCTATAATATTTATATAAATAATAAGAGATATTCGAGACTTATCTTTCTTTAGGCTAGCGCAGGGTTATATTAATAGACCGCGAGAAGGGGGTTTTTATAATAGGTCTATGCGCCTAGTGCCTCCCACTTCTATATTTCAGAATTAGAAAGAAAGGAAGAACCTTCTCTCCTTAGTAATTAGTTTCTATATTAACGAGATTATTACTAGTGAACTTCTAGCGACTATTCTACTATTCTATTATACCTATTTACCTTAGCGTACTAAGTAAMTATTATATTCTAATTACTTTTACTTATCGTTAACTTAAATAGTTATAATAACTTAAAGCAGAGAATCCTCTACTGCGTTAACCCGACTTATACTCTAAGATAACTTTATTAGGGCCTAGATAATACCCGGCGATATACTAGAAGATAACCTTTTAGTTCTATAAGAGAAACTCCGATCGCTAAAGAAACAGAACAATACCCTAGATAAACTTATAATTAAGTGCTAACGAATATTTAGCGAAGACTTTACTTGATACCCTCCGGAAGCTATTATAAGGGTATAACTCTACTAAGCTTATATATCTGAAGACCTTACTCTAAGTATAAAGAGAGATACTAGTCGATTAGTAGCTCCTAAAGAATCGCTAATTCCTTACTAAGATAAAAGTAAATATATAATTCTATTGAAATATAAGAGCAGGAGCTAAAGAGAGCTTACTAAGTACTTATAAGCTTATAATCGAGTCTTCGACTATAATACTAAAAGGTACTTAACTAATCTTATTAAGATCAAATAAGTAGTAATACTACTCTATAAGGAACTAGCGAATACCTAGGAAAAGTTTAAGAAGTATACTTTAGATACTCTTTATAAAATAACTTAGGAAAGTTAAAAAGAGTTCCTAGCGAATCTCTAGCTACTCTTTATCTTATAAAAGGTAGCTAACTTATAGGCCTACAAGAACGCTTACTAAAGGCTAAGTTAACTAATTAGGGAGTTCGTTAATTACTTAGAAGAGAAGAAAGAATAACTTAAACTCTTTACTAAGTATTAATTATAAGATATCTTATTTAATAAGATCTACCTAGAGATTTACTAGAAAATCATTAAGAATAGTCAAGCTAATAGACTTTAGACCTAAGACTAAGTTATTTCTATTATTACTCTTTAAGAGACTTATATCCTATCTAGAGATACTAATAGTAATAAAAGATAAAGAGAACTTAAAGAGTAGAAATATAAGGAGTTAAATGCGAAGAAGAACAACTTATATAAATACTAGTAAAAAATTAACGATCGATAAGATAAGAGCTAATAAAGATAAGAAAGAAGAAGAGATCTAAATAGTATACTTATTAGAGATCGGCTAATAAGATAGGATATCTCTAAGGTTTAGTATGTAACGTACAGTAGAGCGTGGTATTCGTCCTAGAGTACGAAAGAGGTTAGTTAGGTAGGCAGGGACGCTATCACTAGATCAAGTCTGGTAATCTTTGCAAGTTACTAAGTATGAGTAAGATACTATATTTGAGTTAAGCACGAAGCTTCTATCTAGTGAGCAGACGTGCCGGTATATATAGAACCTTCGTTCTGTTGAATCATCTGAATCATCTGAATCATCACCCAGTTCAGGAACTATAAGCTAATTCAGCATATGACCTTCGTCACGTGACCTATATCTTCTCTGTGCAGTACAGAGCCAGCCAAGTAGGTTGGTCTGCCTGCCGAGCCTCAGGGCTATGTCACCTGTTGCAGCCAAGGGTTGTAACATAGTACTACTCTTATAACGAATATGAATATATCTCTCCGAACTATCTAAAATTAAATACTAGTAATACTAAAGATAAACGCTAAGGAAAGCTATAACTCGTAGTATCTTCTATATCCGAGCTAAGTTTATTAGATAATAAGATAGAAATCTAAATAAAGATTCTATCTTAAGATAAGTAGAAATCGATAACTGCTCTTATTAATAATAGAGTAGAAGATAACTTTATATTAAGACTAGTTACTAAAGAATATAAGCTTAAACTTACTAGCGAAAGACCGAGGACTTTCTAGATACTTTTACAGAATAAAAGCGTTATCTTTAGTACTATAGTTACTCAGGTAGAGATAGCTGATTCGATTAGATAAACTAGAGTCGATACTCTTCAGCTAAGAGTTATCGATATACTAAATATAGACCTAATATTAAAGTAGCTATAGTTAGAGGATATAGATCCTTAGATAAGCTTTAAGAATAAGTAGTAGAGGTTTCCTTATAAATTAAAGGATTTAGATAACCTTAATATTATAGTACCTCGAGCTTTTACGACTCTTATTAATAAGCAGAAATCTCCTGTATACGCTATAATACCTAACTTACGTATAATACGCTAGATAAATACTAGCGATACGCTTACTATTCCCTCTATATATAGTAGCTTTAAGGATATATTCTCCGAAGAGAAAGGAAGCGAGCTGCTTCTATTAGAGAGCTATTAATACGCTATTAAACTAGAACTAGAAGTAAAAGTACTTTATTCTCTAATCTATAACCTCTTTGAGAAAGAACTAGAGGTTCTCCGGGAATACCTTAACTTATTAGAAGCGAAAGGTTAGATAAGAAAGAGTAAGAGTCCTGCAGGTATACTTATTCTTTTTATACTTAAGAAAGATATGACGGGTTGCACCCGTTAGTATACTTGACGCCTGAGGCGTCTACGCTAGTACCTGACGTACTATTATACGTGCTCTAATACTACTGCTACTAGTAGCCGCAGTATTACCTTTTCTTAGAAGGGAGACTCTTACTTCTCCCTTCCCTCCTTAGTTAATTCTCCTTATAATATAGACGAGCCTTTACACTATATAATTTGTATTCGCCCTATAATATTAGAATTAACTTATACTTAATATTCTTAATTAAACGAAAGAGGATCTGCTTTCGAGCAGTGGACGATACGCGTACGTAAGAAAGGTAGTACCCTAGCCTTACTATTGCTATACGCATACTTACAATACGGAGACAGATGCCTCGGACTATATACAGTAGATCCGGCTGCCTTACTTACGATACGGAGACAGACGCCTCGGACTATATACGATAGATCCGGCTGCCTTACTTACGATACGGAGACAGACGCCTCGGACTATATACGATAGATCCGGCTGCCTTACTTACGATACGGAGATAAAGGCCTCGAACTATATACGATAGATCCGGCTGCCTTACCTACGATACGGAGATAGACGCCTCGGACTATATATAGTAGATCCGGCTGCCTTACNTACGATACGGAGATAGACGCCTCGGACTATATATAGTAGATCCGGCTGCCTTACCTACGATACAGAATAGACGCCTCGGACTATATATAATAGATCCGGCTTTTTATACGATTACTATATAGGTAGTAATTATAACGACACTAGGATATATAGTTCACGATAGCAGAAGAATAACCCCTCTAGTAGCTACTAGATGCCTTCGAGGCATAAAGACGATAAGTTACTAAGCTAGCAGCATAATAAGCAAGTTCGATAGCTACTTTAGCTAATAGGATCGAAGATATAGAATGATAAAACGTATAGCTAGTGCTACTAGTAGTACTAACTCTAATCGATACGATATAGTTAATAACTTCGGAGCTAACTATAGCTACGAAATAATATATACTGAAACCCGAAAAGTTCGATGATACTCACTTAGCCCTATACCCCTAATTCGAGGGTATCCTATGAGCGAAGCTAGAGAACGATACTACTACTATTAGTAATAAGAGGGAACGAATATAGTACGCGTTAAGCTATCTCTTAAGTGAGGCTATAAGCCGAATTTACCTATAGATAAGCTTTACTTAATAATAAGAGCAGTTAATAGTCGAAGGGCTATTTCAATAGATAGCTATTACCTTTCGCGACTCTTACTACTAATAGAAAGCTATAAGTTAGCTGAATAAGATTAAGTAAGGAACTTATCCTTTAAACGAATTCCTTAATAATTTTAATTAGCTAATCCTCGAAGCAGAAGGATAGAACTAAGCAGATATAATTAAGAAAAGTTACTTAAAAGCTACTATTACTACTACTTTAGTCCGCGGTACTATTAGTATAAAAGAAGAATAGTCGTATAAAGAGTATTATTCGCAATTATATATAGTTAGCGATTAGCTACCTAAAGTTAAGAAGCTATTAGTTAGAGTAGATCGATAGAAGTAAACACGAGGGCGGTCTCCCGAGATAGACTAATAAGTAGCAGACTCGATAGATTAGGAAATAACTCCTACTATTACTATAATTATAATAATAAAGAAGGAACCTCGATAAGCGAGCTCTATAGAGATCGAGAGACGGAAAATAGAGCAGCTTTACTTTTACTATAAGTAAGATAGATATATAATCTGTAACTACTATACGAAACTCGCTACTACTAAGAAGAAGAAAAGCCGGGTAATAGTAGCTAAAACGAAAATAAAAACGAATAAATCGAAGCTAAAGGAAGTCGAGATAGAAAGATCGAGCTCCGAATCAGAGAGTTCGGGAAAAGAATAGCTTCTATCTAAAATCGCTAATAGAAGTAAAAGAAAGTTAATCGAGTAGTAGTAGTAGAGGCTTAGGACTAGTTTAAGAATATAATAAATAGAGCTTTTTTCTTAGTATCTATAATAATTAATAAAGAGTATTACGCTAAGACTCTACTTAATACTAAGTACTTTTCATATAGTATTATTAATTCTCGCTTTATTACTCGCTAATGCCTCTAGCGTTTCTCTATTACCTCTATCGAAATAAGTTCATTCGAAAAAGAAAGAAGTCTTATTATAGAAGTAGCAGTTATAGAGATAGATATCGATAGGTATAAGGAAGCTAGGGCTTTCTTCTATATAGTATTACGCCTAGAAGACTATAACCTGATTTTAGAACTACTATAGTTTAAGAAGAATAATATATATATAATCGCTCTAAAGTTACGATACTATATTAGTATAATTACTACGACCTTATATAACTAAGTATAAGAGCCGGACTACAAGCTAGACTACTTTATTATATTAGTAGTAGTATTTAATAAGCTCACTTAAGGATAGCTATATAAGAAGGTATAAGTATTTATTATAAGTATAGCAGATATCCAGAAGACTCTTATATTAAAGATAAAGACTAACCCGCGAACGAAACTCCGTAATTAGCTATATAAGTACCTCGACTTATATAATAATAGGAAAGTAAACGTACTACTACTGCTACGAGGTCCCGGGATCGACTATAAGATCGAACTCGAATCATAAGATAGTAAGGAACCTATAGTACCTTAGGGCTCCCTATATAATATATCTCGCGATAAACTCTTAGTACTATAGAAGACTCTTATAAAGCTCCTCGATAAGGGATTCATTCGAGTTAATAACTCGTCTACTGCTATCTCTATCTTATTTATAAAGAAACTAAGAGATAAGCTACGATTTTATATCGATTACTATAAGTTAAATCGAATTATAAAGAAAGATCGATACTTACTAATATTAATCTATAAGACTCTCCGGAATATAAGGAAAGCGAAATAGTTTACGAAACTAGATATTATTACTACTTTTTATAAGATACGTATTATTACTAGCGATATATAGAAGATAGCTTTTCGCACGAGATATAGTCTATATAAGTAGCTAGTAACTCTTTTCAGACTCGCGAATACCCTAAGTACGTTTTAATAATATATTAATTAGGCTTTACGTAACTACTTAAACGAATTCTATTCTACTTATATTAATAATATCCTGATCTATATAGATAGTAACCGCTACTACTATCGAAAGTAAGTAGCGAAAGTTATAGTAAGATTACGCGAGGCTAGACTATAACTAGATATCGATAAGTGCGAATTCGAAGTATAAACGACGAAATACCTTAAGTTTATAATCGATACGAAAGAGGGTATTCAAATAGACTCTAAGAAATTACGAGCGATTCGAGAATAGAAGCCTCTGACCTTAGTAAAAGGAGTACGAAGCTTCTTAGGATTTGCGAATTTCTATCAGACGTTTATTAGGGATTACTTAATAATTACGCTACTACTAATATAGCTTACTTATAAGAACTAGCTATAGTAATAAGACGAAGCCGTAAACAAAGCGTTTAGGAAGCTAAAGGATATATTTACTACTAGACTTACGCTAGCGTAGTTTAACCTCGACTAAGAAATAATACTCGAAACAGACTCCTCTAGATAGATAGTAGAAGGGGTACTTATGTAATTCGATAACTAAGGATACTTACGACCTTACGTATTCTTCTCGAAGAAAAATACTCTAGCTGAATATAACTACGAAATCTATAATAAGGAAATATTAGTAATTATATATTACCTTAAGGAATAATAATACGAATTGAAAAGCGTACGAGAATTCTATATTTATACTAATTATAAGAATCTTAAGTATTTTATAATAGTATAATAACTTATAGAGCGATAAATATAGTAGTCGCTACTTCTCTCGCAGTTTAATTATACGATTAGTTATATCCCTAGAAAAGAAAACAAGCGCGTAGATATATTCTTATAATATGAATAGAATATGCCCTATAGTATAGAAGACGAATAACTCTAGTACTAGTTAGTCTAACTAATTAAACCTAAGGTACTATAAGAACTACTACTATTATAAGGAATAGTAATAGTAGCCCTAGTTATAATATAATAAGAACGAAGATACTAAGAAGAAGAAGAAGCCTCGCGACTATAGAATAAATCCCTATAAGTTAAAGAACCCGAAATAGTTAATAAAGCTACCTCGGATAATAATATTACTATTACTACTTTTATAACGCTTAAGGAACTCTAGTTATAAGCGGAATAAGCTAATAGTATATACTAGGGAGCAGCTAAGGTGGTACGCGATAAGTAGTATGTTGGATTTATAACCAGTACCTTGGTCAGTTTTGCCTGCATTGGCATACAC